>VWPU01001217.1:24853-78543 GCA_013398955.1 Callaeas wilsoni | reverse complement strand
ACGGTGCCTCCCCTGAACGTGCTCTCAGCAGCCTGGGGCACAGCTGCTGCCTTTGCCTAACCCTGAGTTAGGGAGCACAGCCAGCAATATTCCCTCTGGAGTCCAACACTTCACGTTTTCCTTGCCAGGCTAATGGCAATTTTGAGCCTCTTTGTTTTTCTCCGGTTTTCCAAACTTTTGCTGATAGAGAACCCTGAATTAATCCTCGGGCCTTCTGGGTATTGGATTACACTCTGCCCCAGTCCTTCCTGTGACAGCAGTGCTGGAACTGGCATGGGATGCTAATCCTTCTGTACCTATTCACTCAGTCGTAGAGGAAAATGCATGAAAGCAAATTGCTAGTCCAAGCTAAATTTAGATTTATTCAGTTGGAGTTAATTATAATCTTTATTTAGTCCCAAGCGATGCCTTCTTATCATACACTTATTACGGCTGAGAAAATTAATTTTTATTCTACCATAAAGGTGAATGTAATAATCTGGGTTCAGGGAAGGGATTACTTTAATAAGATTTATAGGCAGACTTTCAGACAGCACGGTTTTATTACTATCTGTAGGTGGCCTTGCTGCACATATGTCTTTCAGTATGGGTGACTGTGCAAAATGCAGGCAAGCTAAAAACTCTGGAAAGCACCAGCTCAGAAACTTCAGCAGCCAACGTAATCTGGTGGCAGTGGCAAGCAGGCAAAGAACTTGGCTTGCTTTGGAGCACAATAATACAATTTATGGCTGAATGTGTGGCCCCATCAGGGGTTTCCTTCATATGCATGGTCTAATTTTGCACTTAAAAATGTATTTTAGTAGACAAAAGATTTATGAGGCCAGAGATGTTGCTTTAAAGCTTTTTTGGAAGCGGAGTGCTGGGCAAACACAGGCACGTGGTTTCTCTATTACTCCAGCCCATAAAACCAGGTGCCTTAGTTATCATGTTTCCCACTGTCCAGGGTTCAGAGGGAGCAGTAACATTTTGGGAGGAGAAGTTTTAGTGAAGAGGGAGCCAGCGACTCTGACCAGGAGTGCTGTGCCCACGGACACCTGAGCCGGCCACACGCAGCCCTGCGCTGGCCACCCTCGGTGCTCAGGTGCTGGGTGCACAGGGCTCCTCCCAGGGCTGGTGTCTCACCCTGGTATCGGTGTCCAGGAGAGGGTGAAGGGGCTCTGGACGTTCCCTGGTTTACTGAAAGGGAGGTTGGAGTGTGGCTGGGCTTTGAGACCCTCCTGGAATGGCCAGAATGTGCAGCTGCAGAGGAGTCTGGGCAACAAAGTTTGACTCAGATATTTGGAGATAAGGATGTGAGACATTATCCCAAGCCAACAAAAGTTAATTAACCTCTCTTCAGTTTTAGATGTTTGGATTAAGTGGATTTCTTTTTTATTTTTAAAATTCCATCCTTTTTCTTGTCTTTCCAAACAAGCTGCTGGACCAGCAATGTTTTGCAAAGCGAATCTCTGTCTCCACAAATGTGTAATCAAGATTGAGTGTAAGGAATTGGTAGCAAGTCCTACACCAAGTTCTATCCTTACATCAAATTAGGATAAGAAGAAGAGAGAATGAGAAAAGCTTTTAAGGGATTTTATCATCTTTTCTCACACTATTATTTTTTATATCTTGACAGCTTTTGGTCTGACTTTAATGTTAAAAATGTAGTAGGAGCTCTTCTTAACTGTTTCTTGCAGTATCATTTATTTATTTTCAAATTATTCTGTTACAGCTGAAAACACTAATTGTCATTTTGGCTCTTTTTCTGTGCCAGTGGGGGTCACTGGATAACAAAGTCAAGCACTGAAGGAGTAAGGCTTGTTTGTGAATGGAGGGTGATGGAATTTTTCCTGGTTTAGTTGGGTGATGGTAGTTGACCCCTCAGGGAGACTGTGGAGGGTTCTCCTCCTCATTTTCCTTACGGATGTAAAACTGAGGAGATGAGTCACAGGATGGGCTCTGAATGCGGGAAGTAAACAGTGACATCCTCCTTTCCTGGGTATTTCATTAAATTCTGAGTGAGTCAGGGAGAGCACGAGGCGGGTGTTCATCCAGGCTCCCTAAATCCCTGCACAGCCCAGACTTACCCTACTCATAGTGCTCAAGTGATGTCTAAACCCGTAGTAGACTTCCACTGTAATCATCCTCCTCCTCTTCCTCCTGCCAGGCTTAGGAGCCAGAGTTTTCCCAGCTGCAGCCAGGCCAAACCACCCTGAACAGCCTCTCACGGCTGGGGTCTCTGAGCAGCATCCCTGGGCTGTATGAGAGAAAGTGACCTACACAGCTGGTCCAGAATTCGTTATTTCCCCAGAAGTGATGAGTTCCAGAATAGCTTTCCTTGTGTAGCCGCCCTATTCTGGGATACAGTGTGTTTTTATTCAAGGCTATTGCCTGAATTCCAGAACAAAATAATTATTATGAATAGAGCCATTTTTATAGTGGAATAATGTACATGTGTAGTTTGATCTTTATGGTGTTTCAGTGAGGGCTGGTGGGAGGGGCTGGTGATTTTTCTCCTGTACAGACAAGCCATTGATTGCCTCTATGAGTCATGGATAACATCATAGTACTTACTGGCACCACATTACTTGAAATTATTCCTCTTTTACAAAGAGGAGTGTCTGTATGAGCTCGCTCTAGAGTTCTGATGATGCTGCAGGAAAGATGAATTTTAACATTTTCACAGTTTTTCCACAGGTGCAGGATTGGCTTCTTGTTTGTTTTCAGAGAAACAGGATATTGAAAGAGTTGCAATTTTAAACAGTTGTTGTTCCTTGCACCTCCAGCTTCAGAATTACTGATGGCTTATGGAAGACTTGGCTCCTGTTAAGTAGTTTGCTAAAGCAGAGAGATTTAGATGTAAAATTTGGATTTATGTTCCATCAGGAGCTATTTTCCTTTCTAGTTACAAAATGATGATTTTAAAAGACTTTCCTCTTCCAACAACTTAAAATGGAGGCATTGTTTTTAATGCTGACCTGCCACTGCCACCACTGTCTTCCAGCAGGATACTTGTTTTACTTCTTATTAAAAATATTAAATCTAAGAAATGTAGCTTTGATGAAATCTCGAGTTCCATGAATGGCAGATTTTTATTGCACAACCTGACCTGCAGCTCTGGCTTTGCATCTCTTTTAGTCCTGTGCTGCTTTTTGTGGTGGCAGTTCAGGGTCAAGCGAAATTAAAACCAGAAGCGATGGATAATTTTATGATTAGATAAAAAATTATCAAGAGAAGAGAAAAGAAGCTTCGTTTGAGGCGTGAGCTGGGCAGGGTAAGGACCAGGAAGGGACATCTCTGATGCACAGCATCGTGTGGCCAGTTCTGTGCCTGGTGCCTTCCTCTCTCTGCGCCTCAGAAACGTCACAAGGGTGTTTTCTTTCCATCTGTACTCTGAGTTTGTGGAGTGAGCTGGGCTGTGAGCATGCTGCCTGACTCTGGAGGGAAGGATTTTAAGCATAAAATTGCAGTGGTGAGGTTCGAGAGTCTGACCTGTTGCTCTAGAGGTCAGTAGTTGGCTAATCCAAATGAGCGTTTTAACAGGGGCAAAGCACCTGTTACCAAAAGCAGGGAACCTGTTACAAGGTAAAAGTTTTTCTGAAATTCCAGCTAAATATCTCAATTCACATCCAACAGTGGGTTACTTCCTCACATCTCCCCTCAACAGCCCTGGTGCCCCAGTAGTCTGAGCAAAGCAGACTGTTCTGCCTGTGAGAAAGCACAGGGGATGCTCATTTGCTCTCCATTTACTTTTCCTCAACTCTTGCTCTCTTTTGGTACCTAATTAGAACTAACTCACGTTCTGGTCTAATGTTCTGCCCTCTTTGATCTTGCTGGAGTGCTTATTAAAGGAGCAGGTGATTTTTTCATCGCATTATTGCACACCAGAAAGCTCCAAACGTGCCCGGTTTCTGATTGTTGCTGTAAGGAGATTGATGCTGTGGTGCTGATGTGCTGAATTAAAAAGGTGGGGTGTTGGCCTGCCATCGCATGAAGTATTTCTTTTTAGATGTTCCTACAGCGTCATAAAATGCTGCTAAATTCAGATATCATATTTTGTTGCAGGCTGGTTCTAGGACAAAGCCCAGCCCTGTCTACTGATGTTTATGGCTTCCCATATAAGCCTTCAGACAAAATTTGTATCTCATTTTGTTTGAGTTACAGCGGGATGATATCCTAGTCCTCGCACCAGTTCTGAGCAGAGGCACTGAAAGTTGCCACTGTAATGAAATGGAGGAAAGGGAAAAACATTCCTTTAAACTTCCTGTAAATCACGGCTTGAGAGAGATAAAATATCTGCATAAAGTGTGTGTGGGAGTCCTGTAATGTAAACACAAATGCATTTAAGCCTTGTCTTGTTTTTGGCTTGGAACTATGTCAGTGTTTAAATCTCCTCTGCAGCCTGGTGTGCCTTGGGGGGAGGAGATTTTAGCTCTTGCTGCAGAAATCAGAGGGTGCTTGCTGCTCTGGCTCCTTGCTTATCTGCTTGGTTGCTTATCTGCGTGGCTGCAAAGTTTTTATGATAAACGCAACTTCTCAAAAGTATTGCTTTCAGATGCAGTTCAATTTATTTACGATTAACCCAGAAAGGGGCTTGTCTGCCTGTGAATTTTTAGCAAAGAAAAAATACCCTTCCTTCCCTCTCTGCCTCAGCTTTCCCAGGAGCAGAGTTCACTTTTGGCACCTGAATTGGGCAGCTGCACAATGGCAGGACACGTCAAAGTGCCCTATAAATAAATCACACAGCAGAATGGGGCTGCTAAAACATCCCTTGGTGACTTTCTGCCTGGGGAGGGAAGGCACCCGCTGCCCATCATCCTCATCGGGGTGAAAGATGAGGAGGGGAAGGACCGAGGTCAGTTTTCACATCTAGAAAACCGATTGTCCCATGCGTGATGCCACTGCCAGCAGCCTCAGGTCAGGGCTCGCATGGGGAAGGGATGAGAAGGTTTCTCATCATCTGGATTTCTGCATTTCACCGCGGGCTGTGCTGGTGTGTTCCAGAGCTGGGCTGATTTTATGCATGAGAGCAAGGCAGGGGACACCCGGGTGGGGCTGCGTTTGCCTGTGGAACTGAGAGGAAACCCTGACCTGATCCCCACGTACAGTCCTGAGAGAGGAGATTGTTGGTAGAGTGTTCCCTGCTGAGAATTTTTTTGGATGCTTTTGTATATTTTTGCATGTTTACTCATCCCCACAAAGAATATTCCAATGGCTGAAAAAAACCCCTTGACACAAATACATACAGCAAAAGTAAAGGCAGAAGTATTGTGGTGAAACGAGAGGCATTTAAACAAGTGTAGATAATATCAAACTATCGAAAAACAAATGACCAGAATTTCAACTGAGAACAAGAGTGGGGCAAAGTCAAATGGATGGGATTTGCCCTAGAATCTGTCTTTGATAAATGCAGGCTTTAAAAATACACAACTTGAAAAAAATAGCTTAAATAGTAGAGGTTTTTATCTGTGCTAAATTGTGGCTGCAAGTATCTGAGTCATCTGGCTTGAACAGGTGTAATTGTTTGTGTGCTGTGTATCTGCTCTGCCCAGCCCTGACAAACAGTGAAATCACCACTCAGCTTCAGAGAGACAACGAGAGCTTTGACCTTAGGCTCTGTCACTGTGCCTTTGTTATCTCTGTGCATTATGGAACTGCTGCATTTTAATTCATTGGGTTTCTGTTTGTTTCCTCTGAGGCAGTCCCAGGAGCTTGGATTCACCGGCTTTTTGTCGGAGCGTACGAATTGTTAGTTTGAAAGAGCCACTGTCTCTGGTAGAATCACAGCCCACACTGAATAAATCTCGCTATTAATTAGAGATCAGCCCAAACCAAGGATGTCTATTTGATCCCTCCCTCCCTCTGGAATCTTTTCTTTCCTGGGAAAAATTGCTCAGCGCTGGCTGGAGGATTGACCATTGTGTTGTAGGGAAACTTCTGTGGTTTCCAAATGTGTTTCATTCTCCTCAGGAATTAAACTGAAAAATCCTTCTAAGTGTCTGAGAACCTTCTGTGTGTAAAGGATTTCTCCTTCTCTCAAGTTCAATCTTGCCTCTAAGTCCTTCCCACTGAGACCTCTATCAAACCCCATATATTTTAGTGTGAAAAGTTTTGGTTTCAAGAACACAAAGCTTTTATCAGCTTCTCAATAACTTCCAAGCTGCTGACCTGGCAGAATGCATTGGGAGTGATGCAGATGTTCAACCCCCCATTGCATTGTGTGTTAGTGATGGTAGATTAAAGAAAATGTTCAGGTTTTACTGCTTAAACTGTTCTGTTTTACTGCTACTAATATTCAATATGCCAGTTTCTTAGGCATATTGAAAAATGGGTGAGAAGAAGCTGAAAGCTTGATCTGATGATAAGAGACAAAACAAACGAAAAAAAAGAGACTGCCAGTAAAAAGTTTTGGAACTTAGTTTGGGGCCTGGCCAATCCCTCCCCTCTTTGTGGTACCCAGTGTTTGATTAATGGCTTTGAAGCAGACACCAGACTGGGGAGGTGGAAGGGGAGCTGCACAGCGCATGCAACGGGATGTTTCCAGCCTGAGCTTTGAACCAAAGGCGTTGTTGCACCGTCCCTGTGTCAGATTGTTCCGTAGTTGTGGCCAGCAGTATTGATCTCCTGTAATCCGTTGTTTTTGTCAGAAACTGAGGGCCGTGCTAAGCAAACAGCTGAGTTGTCTTTGTTTCCTTTTCTCTTTGGCCCGCAGTGGTGGAGAGCCGAGGAGGGATCATGGACAGCATCCAGAGATTCTCAAACCTGCCAACGTTTCTCCCTGCGAGCCCTCACATCTCCAATGCTGATATTTTCTTCTTCCTCAAAGAAGCCAACCAGGACATCATGAGGAACTCCAGTTTGCAGTCTAGGGTGGATTCATTCTTTATATACAAAGCCAAACAGCCACCTGTCCTAAATGCCACGTACGGACCCTTTTCTGTTGAACAACCTGTTCCCTTGGACCTCATGCTGACTTCTGCATCTTTTGGTTTCACAAATAAATTCACTTTTAATTGGAAATTAAAATCGCACATAATCAACAGCTCAATCTATTCCAACAAGCCTAAAATACAAACCTTGTTCTATATTGTGGGGAAGGACTGGGATGACTACGACCCTGAGGAGATGCTGCCTTGTGTGAAGATGTTTGCTTTCCTGGAGTCTAGAGAAGTGGTGGCCAGCTGTAGACTGACAGGTCACCTAGGATTATGCGTTGTGGAGTTGGAATTGTCTCCCAGCTGGTTCAGCTCCCCTCCACCCCTGGTTTCAGAGGAAACAGCCTCCCTGGAAGGGATTACTGTGGAGCTCTTCTATAAGATTTATACAGTGGATGGCGAATGTTCTCCAGAGGATGAAAAATGGGAAAACAATATCGATGCAGGTGAAGAGAATGAGCACCAAGCTTTGTCAGCTATGGAGAGGATTGGTAGCATCGTTGTTTACCCAAATCAAGACAAATTAAGGCAGTCTTCGCTGAGGGTGGATGAAAATATCGTTATTCACTTGCCACTCAACCCGGTCAGAGAGGGTGACATTGTGACCTTCCATGTTTTCCTGGCTGATTACTCGCTAGCTGACCAGTTTGTATTAAGGTAAGAGAATTTTTTAAGTGTTGTATGCAAAACAAATAGGGGCAAACCAATGCTGGGTGGAATATCTTTGGTTATATTCAGCGTTTTCATGAGAGAACTTCTGCATTTCTTCCTCAGCAGGGAAAAGCTATAAATAGTCTTGAATTATCTGTGTGGATGACACTTTTTGGATCACGGGTATTGATTTTAAAGTATGAGCTATAAATGTTTGTTTGATTATTTCTTGTTTTAATTCTGTTTGCTTCTAGTCATAATTCTGCCTCTTAAATTCTGCCTTGTAAGTCAGCCGGGGTAACTGCTGCACTGTGTTTTGCTGAAGAGTTTACGTCAGGGTTTTCTTTTTCTTTGGTGAAACTTCCTTGCTTTTATTGACTTTATTATCATCATCTTTCCAAAGTGCATTGGCTACATTTCGCACAGGTCAGATGTGGGGAGGAGCTCTTTTGTTGCATTGTACAGAGGGGAGCTGAGAGGTGAGAAAATGAGCTCAGCTTGTGTAGGAATCTTTTGGCAGAGCCAGGATTTGGGGCCAAACTTTGCAAGTTGTCTTCAGTTTTCCTGTAAGACCAGCCCATCCTGCTTCTTCAAGCTTTTGGCTGCTTGTTTCGTGGCACATTTTCATTTTAAGTTTGGGGACTCTCTGTTGACCTTTCCTTGTGAGTCTGCCTGTAATAGGAGAATTCAGGCATTTCTAACCACCCCGAGGATTAGTGCTGTGTATTTGTTACGTCCTTAGCTGTCAGACTCTGGGTTCAGAGCTGCACGGAGACCAAATTCAGAGAGAAATGTGAGCCAAACTGGGGGAATAAAAGGGCCAAAAGGTAATTGGAAAGTGTCATCTGCTGTAAGGATGTGAGACTCTTGGGAAAGAAGGAGCTGCAGCCCGTGCTAGGAAACCTCAGAGCAGAGTCATGCCTTGCTTCCAACTTTTTGATCTGAGGATGATGGGAGCAGAACATGACAGAAGTGCAGTTTGGGGACAGATGTTGAGAAAACAGACAGCAAACCTTATGCAGCACTTTCAAACCATTCAGCATTTGTGAATTAGCACATGCATATTAATGAACTTACAGATTGCTGCCTGAATGGGGACAAGTGGTTCACAGCACAGCGCTGCTGACGGGGGGAAATGTGTGAGAAATATAATGGGGTTTAACCAAACTTTAAAAGATTTGGGCCAGGAAGGGTCTTCCTTTAAACACAACTTATCCGTGCTTTTCCGTGGATTTACTGTTTTTAATTTGTTAAATATGGATTTGGCCAGCGTCCACCGTCGGTAGATGGACTGGCCTCACGGAGCAGTCGGGTTTCAGCAGGCGTGTATTGATCCTCAGCGCTATGGCACAGAGATTATAGAATTTGCCTAAGGCTCTGCAAGGATTTAACATCAGCTCTTAATTCTCAGGGTTTTGTTCTCTTCCCCACACCACAGATAAAATTCCCAAGGTATTAGAGACAACCTAAGACGAGGATGTTTTCTTTCCCGTGGAATTGCTAAAATGGCATTTATCTCGTAACAAATGGTGTAAGGGTAGAGTTTTGGTATTTCTGCTGGCCAGGAAATAATCAAAAACTTCTCGCAGAGACACTTTTGAAATGCTGTCTTTCAAAAGCAAAATAGGTCCTGGAAGCACTGATCAAGTGACTCGCCTGGGTTTTCAGGGAAGCAGAAAATGAGGGAGCAGACAGCTCTCAGACTGGGGAGCCCCAGGATGAGCCACAAGAGCCTGGCTGCTGCTGAGACCTCACCTTGTCCCCAGCCCCTGGGGCTTGCATGGCTCCAGCTGCCAGCTGTTCTCCCAACATGTGGAACGTCCATCTTGGTGCTCCTGGGCTGCCGAAAAGGCAGTCAGGTTTCCATGGGGATTTCCTTCTCTGAAAAGTGTATGGAATCTGTTCATCTCCAGGAAATGTTCGTGTTACAATAAATCAGCATTTTTTACATGCCCAGAAATATTTTCTTGGAAAATTCACCATTGGCTCTCTGTAGTCTAGCCTGTCTGGGCTTTTATTTGGCTTCGCTTGCATTGTGCTTTTCATCAGAGAAACTGGAAGTATTTTTATTTAACCTTCAGTTGAATGCTGAAAGTGACAGGCAAAATGCAATTCTGCTAGTGGTTCACCTGTCCTTTAGAATGGAAAGAGCACCAGCAACTGTTGCTATGATTATTTTGAATGATATAAGTGGGGTTCATGGAGAGATTTTCCGGCTGAAGTTTACATGGAAGGCAGGGAATGATGCTGAGGGAAATACAAGCACTGTAGTGCCTGCATCTAATTTATGCAGTTTCCTTCCCCAGCTTTCCCTATTTTTCTGCTCAATGCTAATGTCTCTGAAAACCCAGAAGGTTCTTATATACATAGAATTTCTGTGTGTTATAGCCAGAGAAAAATACATTGAAGTGAATGCTTGCCTTGGGAAATATATTTTTGCCTAATATAACTGATAGTTTTTAATCATATCTGTTGTAAGTGTAGCAGGGTCTGGCTCATATGAGAGGATAGATCAAAACCAAGTCATTCTCAGCACAGCATTTGATGCCAGCCTTGAGCTCTGACAAGATCCAAAGGAACAGATATGCTCAATTTTATGCACCTCTTTACTATTTCATGCTGTGCTGCATAGTATTTTATTTTATGCTGGGTTTTTCCTAGCAGAACTGACTTCAATTCTCATATGGGAGCTGATTCTTCTTTGTTTTGGTGAAATCTGTGATTCTTAACCAAGCTTGGAAACTGCAAAGCAGCTGGAAGCAGTTCCTTGATTCAGCAATGTGCTGTGTTGAGAGACACCCCCTTGTTAGATGCCCGGTAATGTCACTTACAGGGTGACACTGCAGCTTGTTTGTGAAGCTCCAGCTGTCCCTTCCAGTCCCTTCCATCAGTCCAAACAGGTTTTGCTGGCCTTAAGCTAAGTCTTGGTTTGTTTTCGTTCAATAACTCGAGTTTCAGGTGGGGCTGGAGCTCTAGTGGTGCTGTGGTCTGGGCGATTTGTTTATTTTCAAACTGGAATCCAGCCAGCACGGCTTGGTGGAAGTGAAGGACACAGACGTGTCAAGGGGCAGAATTTGGGGACTAAGTGTGCACTGAGAGCCTTTGCTGTGCCTGACACTCGTACTGCTGCCTTTGTTGACGGATGATCTGTGCACGTGTGCCATGAAATTCTTCTGACACCGGAGATTAATTTGTGGCCTTGCTGGTCTGAGCTGTACTGCAGAATTCACCATCTGGGAAGATAAATTTTGCCCATTACGTTTGGTGGCTTGTCACTAAGCATAGTTTAACTGTAAAGGTAGGTGAAACGGGCTATGTTGCCATGATTAAACTCTTTTATGGACCACCTTGTTTTAAAAAAAAAAAAAAAGGTAAAAATGAAGGACAGCTTTGAGATTCCAGCAGGACTCGTACATTTGACAGCTCAGTGTCACAAATTTTCAGGCACTTTTTGTCCTTTGATGCACTGGAGTATCTCTGTTCCCTTCTTCACTGACAAACTTAGATGAAATGTAGTAAATGAGGAAAGAAAAGATGGAAATCATGACTACAGAAAGGGTAACAGCAACTTTAGTGCTAATTGCTAAACAGAAGGAGTCTCCTGATACACATGGAGGAGTTATAAAAGAGACAGGAGAAAACAATTCCTGCTCAACTGGAAGAACAGAAATCTCATCTAATAGCACTGGGAATGGCTTCTATTTCTTCTGCGGTGTTTGTTATTATTTAACTCCATCTTGAGACTCAGAGGAGGAATTTAAAAGAAAAATGGGAGTCAATTTGTACAGCAGGAGAACGTTTAATGAAACAAATGGACAATTGCCCCTTGGTTATAGGAAAGAAATGAGGACCCTCTCTTTAGGAGTAAACAATGGATTTTTGGCCTGTTTTCCAAGTCTCCCCATTTAAACTGTCAGTGAGGATGTGCTGGTCCTGAAAGCTGAGCGTTAACAGCAAACTGTGGAGTCACACACACAAAACGTGGGTCTGTTGGCATTCCGTCCACGTCCCCAGCGCCGACGGCCCATCCTTCTTTCCTGCCCGGTCAGAGCAGAACCGGAGACTGGAGATATTCCAGGAGAACAGCAAGGGGCCGAGCGCAGGCGGTGAGCGCCCGGGAAGGGCAGCGGGAGCGGCGGCGGCGCTCGGGATGCGGAGCAGCGGCTGCTGGGCAGAGGCAGGACCGTGCCCGCGACCGCGCTGTCGCTCGCTGCCTTGGCAGCCCCGGGAGAAGGATTATCCACCCCTCCCTGCCCTGCTCCACGCACAGCAGGGCAAAGACTGCCTTTGGATTGGGGATGAACCAGGACAAGGTGTAGTACACGCTGGGAGACCCTTGCTGATTATTCTCACTAGGCAAAATGATATTAAGGATTTATATTAATAAACATATATCCATATGGAGGAGGTTATGTCTCCTGCTAAGGAATAAAAATTGCACAGACCATTAAAAGTGACTTACAAGGCTTCTGCGTTAATAATGAAGGATCTGTAGAAGTCTGAGCAGTCGTCTAGAAGGCCAGAAAAAGATCATTAAGAGGATGTCTCCTGCCAATAGCTGCCAAGAGCAAACAAGGGAAAGAAAACAGAAGGTTTTGGATCTGGAAATGCATAGAAAATGAGAGTACAGACTGTGGGGAATGCAGCCTGGCTGCCTGTGAGGAGGAGGCTCCACATGGCCTTCATCACTCCTAAGCAAGCTGGTGGGAATGGGGAAGCACTGTTACTGGGATTATTACTGGGGAGAGAAAGAAATGATTAACTGAAACATCATTTTAGGATGAACATTCAGCAGAAATCAAAGCGTTGAGAAAGGAAAAAAAATACTCTTCTGAAATCAGAAGTGCTGGTTCAGATTTAGAAATAATCACAGAAATAAACCGTTACTGGTGGCTTGGGAATAATTTGGTTTTTAGTCCAAAGTTTTAGTAAACCCAGGATGAATGTTGAAATTTTTGGCTTCTCTTTCCTCTCTGAATGTACATGGAACTAAATGCAAATATGAAATAGCAATATGTGATATTAATAAAAAATATCAAGCACTGCTAAGTCTGGAAATGCCAGATATGTCTGTGCAACCTTACTTCAGCCCCCAAGTCCTTACGCACTATTTCATATTCCTCAAAGACAGATTCACACTGTTTTATTCTCCTGCTTCATTTGATGCCTATATTGTCTTCCTCCCACTGTTTTCTTTTCTTTTTGTTACTGAATGGGAAAGGGAGTAACATCCTTTCAGGACACTCCTATGAAGAAAGAGGGAGCTGTCACCAGAATTTTTTTTTTTTTTTTTTTTGCTTGAATGAACCATTTCTATAAATCGTCTTTCAGGAAAGGTTGAACCATTCTTTTATTTTTCTTATTTCTGTTTGAGACCGGCTTGTGGCCCAGGAAAATTGGCTGTAGCTGATGAAAACCTGACATGATGGTTTGGAGTTATAAATTTCACAAGGATGCTGTATGAAGTAGTTAGACCTGGATCTCTCTTGGCTGAAAGGAAAAAGGCTTCTTCCCTGGGAGCTGCTGGCAGTGCATGGCTCTGCTGCTCCCGTATCCACGAGCCAGCCTGGAAGGAGCTGTGCCACACTGACGACTTCTCTCTCCTTCTGCTGCGCCGCAAGATAACCTCCTCTGCCCTAGCCACACTGGAGAGGGAGAAGAAAAGAAACCACCCCCTCATGCAGTCTTAAAACCAGTTCAAAATGACAAAAAAGTAACTCCTCCTTAGAGCTCAAGCAATTCTAAGAGCTTAAAAAGCGATGGATCTGCGACAGGGAATAAATGACCCAGTGAATCCTGAAAGACCCTGCAAGACTACAGTCAATAAAGCTTTTTAATGGAATTTTAGATAAAGGTCAACTATGTGCTGCAATAATCAGCTGTCCATGATCACTGCACAGGCAGAGCAGCAGCCCTGGTGACAGAGAGAAGCCCTGGGAATTGTTGGATATTGGCTTGGAAGTGCTTCCAGATGGGATTGCAGCGTCAGGGTGATAAAACAGGGGTTTTTAATTGAGATGTTTCCCGATGGAAATTTCTGTTGCCCTGCAAAAGGGTCCTGGATGTGCTGCTTTGTGCACAAACCAAGTTCCTGCAGTGTTACGAAGGTGCTGGTAAGGGGAGGGAGGATGGGGCCGGGGTCCTGGTGACTGTGCAAGTGTCCCCACTGTCTGCTCCTTCCCTTGGCCTCCACAGCCTTGGCTCAGGGATGTTCTCTTCTCTCATGGAAGTGGGGAAGTGTTCGGAAGAGATGGAGGGGAGGGTGGGTCAAAATGCAGAATAATATTAATTACAAATATTTAGCTTGTGTGTGTATTCTACCAGTGTTTTTCACTGAGAAGGGGAACAGTTTGCCAGTTATTTTTAGTATTGGTGATTTGGGAATATTTCATGTGTGTGGTAGAACACTGAGTACAGCTGGAATGAAACAAGGATCCGCTTCCCACTGGAAAAGGTGTTTGGTTTGCCTTGAAACCCTACTTCTTCTTGCACTCAAGCCCTGCCAGCACCTCAGCTATCTCTTAGTCTGCCCATGCGCACCTGTGAGCGGGAAGGATGTGGCAGTGTCACGTAAATTAATCTGCTGTATCTCATATCCAGCACCATAAAGTAGGAGAAAGGAGAGGTGATTGTGTTTATTTTGTTTGGTGCACGAGCAGGCGTCTCATGGCTGCTCCACGAGTGGGTGCGTGGTGCTGCGTGGCACTGGTGGCTCTGCATCGTTTGACACATCAGCTCCTTTGGCACGTGTGTGACTAAGAAGGATTGTAAGAGGAGCCCTGACAAGCTCTTGTCTGCCAATGTTAGCAGGCACTGCTGTGCTGTGCAAAGGGAGGGGATGTGAAAAGCGCTTCCCGTAGATCTGGAAGGTGTCAGTACGCCACGTGACTTGACACAAACTCTGCCTTGTTGATGGTAATGGAAAGAGATTTTACATTTCTAAATGGTTCGGGTTCTACAAGCTTGTTCTGAGCTGAACCCCATCTCCAAAAGCTTCAGCATGACAGCTCCTGCTAATTAACTCCAGGCAGCTCCTGCAGAGCTCGGTGCTTGCTCCGGGGCCGGGTGTGGATCTGCAGAGCGCTGCCAGCAGCGCCCGGCTGCCCTGGGAGCAACACGAGCTGTGCTCACCCTGCTCCTGGTGCTGAGCCTGCCCGGGATGGGGATTTTGGAGCACACCGTGGCTAAAAGGACAGCCCTGGTTTGTGGCACCTGCTCAGACTCCTCTGTCAGTGTGGGGATCCCTTTGCGTGAGGGGCTGCACCAGAGGGGTCCCGAAGGTTCAGCCTCTCCAGCTGGCTCAGGGCATTGCCGCTGCTCTTCTCCAGAACCTGCTTTTGCTGGGGGCTATCCTGTCCTACCTTCGCTGTGATTTACATTGGTGCAGCTGTGAAATGGGAAGGGAAACCACAGAAGATGGAATTAGAAGCTGAGTTTTGCCCGTGAGCACCCAGCTCTGAGTTCAGTTACCTCTGTTAAGGAACACAAAGCTGCCTTGAGGTGACAAAGCTGCTTAAACTCACAGTACCACAAAAGGCAATTTAAGGAAGACAGCTGCAAGACAAACATTTCTTCATCCGTTTCTTTTATTTTTTACCTTCTACTCAGGTTGGAAACACAAGTCAGAAAAGGTTCCTGTCTTGGAGTGCTCATTTCAAGTTTGGGGCGCACTGTGGCTCTCTGCAAACTGTGTGTCCTAGTAAACGAGTCCCTGGCGGGGAGCTTGGGGGGAGCCTTTGTTTTGGACAATATGCTGAGTAGTCCCTGCTTTGTGCTGCCAGACAATGATGGCATTGATCAGCTTCTTGTACAGCTCTTCATTAGTTGGCAGTGCAGTAAATCAGAGTCTTGTTTAAACAAGTCAGACACAACAGTGATTCGGTCGTTGATGCAGTTACTTCTCCTTCTATTCATTACGTTCAGAGTAATAAACAGTATTAAAAGTAGAAAAATGTGACTACTTCGAAATTTCCTTTTTTCCTGAGATGTTTTAGGCCATGCATGCTGTCATTTCATCCTGGTAAAAACCAGATTATTCTCCCCTGAAGCTGATGAAGTATTGCTTTGAGTGAGCACATTGATCTCAATTTCTTCATGGTCCTGCTGATGCAACAGAAAGTTGCTTTTGTCCTTGTGTTTACCCAGGAGTTTTCGCATGGTCTGATAGAAAAAGGCCAGTGTGATAGTTTGCTGACAGCTTTGGAGAGGAAGGACTCTCAGAAAGAGCAGGAAACTGAATACTGCAAGAAAATTGTCAACATATCTTGTTTTGGGTGCTGCTCCTGGTCGCCATGCAATTTATGTCAATAAAGGACTCCTAAGAAATGGTTTTGGACAAGGCAGAGCAGGGAGCTGTGCTGTGTGTGAGGTATTTAGTGCTTCAAATAGCTGCCACGTCTGCCTTGGATGCTGTACTCGGCCAGGTTATGAAAGAAATCATATTAACAAAGTTATTGGATCCCAGATGAATCTAAAGAGCTGCAGGAGAAGAAAACAGTGACAAATGAGTCTGCCATGCCGAGGCACAGCAAATGGTGCTTACAGTTAAAGCTCTTTCACTCCTTGCACCGTTCCCTGCCAGCCTGGAGCGCCGCGTGGGCAGCGGGAGCGCGGCGCTGCCAGGACGGGGAAGCCTCGGGCTGGCAGAGCCCCGAAAGCCCTGCAGCGGGGCCAGTGCTGAGTGACACGGGGGCCACCACGGCAGGGGCTCTTCCTGAGCTTTCCAGAGCCCAGGGAGCTGCTCCTGAGTGCTGTGGCTCTCCTCTCATCTCCCCCAGCTTTCGGGCTGCCGCTCCCCCCGTGCCCTGAGCCGTGCTGAGTGTCCGTGCCCTGGGTGCAGCACTGCTTCACCCCGCGTTGGGAGTTACACACGGCTGCACGAGAGGGAAACGTCTCTCAGATCTGTTCTCCGTAGGATCCCTGGGGAGATGCTGTGGGCATTCCCAGCAGAGGAGGCATTGTTCTGAGCAGCAGTATTTCCAGGGCTATCCCACCTAGGAGGGTGCTCTTGGGAGAGCTGTGTTCAAGCAGCCCCATGTTTGTGGGGCAAACCTGCCACCCTCCCTCTGTCCCCACCATGCTTTCCTTTAAATGGCTGACTAAGACAGAAATGTTCTTTCCTGTCCCCCACGACATTCTTCTGAAAATTTTCCTCCCAAGCAAACTTTCTCGGTTGCTTTTTTTCTCATTGTGTGGCCCAACCTTTTGTGGTATTAATGAAGGAGTCCTCAAAAGCATTTTCACTAAATCCCCATCTCTAATTGTGCTGGGCCTAGAGGACAGCAAGAGGGAAAGGCAGAGAAGCAGAAGTGGGGGATAGGCAAAGCCTTGTTCTTGAGCTTTCTAAGCATCTGCTCAAGTTAATGAGGGTCTGGGCAAGAAATGTGGCAAGCAGCCACAGGGAGCACACAGATGAGCACTTAGATGCAGATCCCTGGTGGAAGATGGTGATAAAATGCACCAAGTGATGCTTGGGGACAGTCTGAAAAGTTTTTTCCTGTCCTGGGAGGTGGCAGAGGGTGAGGGAGAAGCAGTAGCAGACTGTGAGAATCTGGACCAGGATCCAAATGCATTGTGAGTTTTGGGTTGTTTTGGACCTGGGAGTTTGGCTCTGGCCCATCTCTAATTTAATTTGCCTGGCCAGAGTCTTCTCAGTCTTACCCAGAAAAGAGGAGTGATTTAATTGACTTCCATAGAGTTGCTTAGGATTTGTGCCAGTAAAACTATTTGAATCTGGTTGTGTACAAGGCACATGTGTGTGTGCCAGTGTCCTGGCTTCGTGCTTCTCTGGGAAATTTGTTAGGGACAGTGGCAACCCTGAGTGGGTGGGTGGACAGGACGCAGATGGAGAGGGGACGGTCATGTTTGGAGCTCTGCTTTTAATGACACACAGTAACACCACTAGTACACTCCTAATTGTGGCATTTCCTGCTGTCATCTCCATAATGTGGTGTAAGTACCTATGCTCCTCAGCTAAGATGACTTTTGACTCATTTGCCAAAGCTAATAACCCTTTAAAAATAATTTAAACCTTTTCAGAATTATTTCCCTGATGCTCTTGGGACCAGTAGTCCTTTATTTGCCGTAGAGCAGAGACAGAATGAATAGCAGTACTGTGGACTCCCTCAAACAGCGACCTTATGTGAGATGTAGCGATTACAGCAATTAAATCCTCTTTGCCAAGGCAACCAGGGCTTTATTTCTAACTGAAGTTACATTTTTTTTCCCCCAAATGAATCTCTTCTGCATGCATTATTCATTTTTCCTTGGAACATTTAGCCTGTGCGAATTCCACGAGCTCAAATTCAGTATTATTACTTATTAATTATTGTGTTGAGGTAATGTCTAGGACGGACTGCCTCAAGGGGTCAGAGGGCACCGGGTTCCCCGTGCAGCCACGAGCAGAGCGAGGCCATAAACTTTGTCTTGAGGTGGGGGTTGAAAACTTCAAAGCATTTGTAGAACAACTTGTGAGAGCTGGCATTTGCATTTCGCTTGACTCTGAAACCCATGTCGAGGATGTCTGGGGCATTTTGGTCCGGTGGATTCTTAGACCACACCCTTAAACTGAAGTGTGTGAAGAAGGCTGGTCATGGAAGC
Organism: Callaeas wilsoni; assembly: GCA_013398955.1. Lineage (NCBI taxonomy): Eukaryota > Metazoa > Chordata > Aves > Passeriformes > Callaeidae > Callaeas > Callaeas wilsoni. The sequence goes on along the minus strand of VWPU01001217.1, from coordinate 60,379 downwards.
TCAGACATTTTAAATGCAGCTGCATTCTTGTCATTGTGGCTCTTGCTTGGAGAAGGGAAGGTCAGTGATCAACAATGACGGTTAGGGTGCAACATTTTCTTTAAAAATTTCAGAAATTCTAGCTTAGGATGGTCTTTGGAATCCTTTGTTTTTAAAGAAATGTGCCACACTCTCCTTTTAAGATTAAGTGAGTTCATTGTCTCTTTCTGATATTGCATACATAGCCTCTTGATTGACAAGAAAACGAAAATGATTCTGTTTAAACCTGTACTGCTCTCCTAAGAAATCTACATTCATTATTCCTGGGATGACTGAAAGATTTACAATAGTTTATAATCTGGTATCATTTCATTCTTCTTCTCGGTGTTATTAATCACCTTGTCATGAAACGTCAGGAGAACTTTGTTCAGCTCGCATGATTTGGGCTGAGAAAGCCATACTTTAATATTAATGTTTCTTAGGAAATTGGGTAGATATCTTTGCATTCTGGGAACCATAAAATGGATGAATGATGTCCTTTGACTAGACATTAGATGCTTACAGGCTGCTGAAGCTGAAGAATGGTTGAAAAAGCCCTGCAGCTGTACCACTGTGGGAAGAAAAATGACCTTGCAGAGCAGCTCTGGTTGAGGTCAGTGTTTGGCTGTGGAGATCTGCAGCCAGGAGTGCCAGGCAGGACGGTGTTTGTGGCTCTCCACGTCACTGCTGGAGCTCTGCCTTGGCGTGGCCACGTCGACGATTGTGTCTCACTGGGGACATGAAACCCAGGTCTCAATTATTTGGTCATTTAAAGATTCCGGGTCGCATTTCCCAAGCCTGGAGGCAGTCAACCAGGATCCTGGCTGGCTTTCAGCTGCGGTAATTACAACTTGCCAGCTCAGATTTTCTCTGCCTCTTAAATCACATCCGCTATTTTTCACTTCCTTTGCTAAACTGCTGTCCCCCCTGTGCTGTTGTTGGTGATAATAGTTCTAATGCTTTGCCTATTTATGTAACGTTCCTTTAGCTGTAATGTCTCCCGGTGTTTGTACAGGAACGTCTGTCATTGCTTTCCTTTTACAAATCACTGTTTTTATTGCTCATGTTCCAGCGATACACCTCAAAGAGCAGATTCCTTCCAAAGGAGGAAGGCAATGCCTCAAGCTGTTGTTTTGCAGTGAGGACCGCGGCCCGATGGGATGCTCCCGCTTTGTGCTTCGGGTCCGCTGCCCGGGCAGATGGGTTTGGGATGGCCCAGAGGGTGCGGAGGGGTGGGCAGGGGTGGGCAGGGGGTGGGGTGCTGCGGGTGCCCCCCCAGGGGTGGTGCCCAGTGCCCGGCTTTGCCCATCCCTCCGGTGCCCCTCGGTCCCGGCGGCGCTCGGGGGATGCAGGCTGGGATCTGAGCGCAGGCCAGGAGAGGGCAGAGCGGACTTGAGTCTGAGCAGGAGCCCCCGCAAGAGCCCCAGCGCGGGGGAAGCGTTTTGGGAAGAAGGTGGCTCGCTGCGGGCTCAGGTGCCCCGCTGGGAGGGGGAGCTGTGTCTCGGCGGCGATCCCCGGAGAGGGCTCAAAGCATCACCTCCCCTACAATGGGGGGGACATTTAGGGACTCGTTCCTCCCTGTGCAAGCCCTGCACAGGGCAGAGACCCGGCGGAGGGCAGGGCTGCCCCGGGGATTATTTCGCAGCGAGGACGGGCAGGTCTGTGCGGGGCTGTCCGCACACCCTGGGGCGCACCCAGGCTCGGGGCTCGTATTTGCACTTTGCTACCCCAAATTGAAATGCTTGTGCTGTGGTTTATTCTCTTCTCCCCCCACCCACGATTTCTGAAAGCTGTTGCATTTTCTCTTTACGAATGCACTGCGTCCCGTGTGTGAGCTGGATATTGCAAATGCACTTCCTAAAGCAAATTTCCCTGCTGGTCTGAAGGTTGAGAAGCTCTAAGTGAGATTGTCTCCTTGCAGAACAACTTTCTTTTTCGGACTTGAAAAACAATGGAAATGTAGTTAATGTTCAACCTGACAGAGTCTTAGCAAACATATTAAGGGCTTCATTTAATAAAATCATATTTCACTTTCATAGACAAGAAGCAGAATAGACTTGAGTCCTTTTTAATGAATAAAGTCCTTAGTAAGGCACTTGCAATCTTTTTTTATGTAAGGCTCATTCTCAGGTTTTTTTCTTTTAGGAGCCAGGAAGATTTAGTGCAGCATTTTCTAAATTGTGTCGTGCTTCCTTTGGAACAGAATGGAAAGGGAAATGTATCTTAATGTTAAACAGACGTGAAACAAAAATGTGGTTTTTCCCCAAAGAAAAGTTAAACGCTTGCAAGAAAAATGTTCTTTACGGCAATTTCAATTTTGTTAAAAACACATTTACTGTCAGAAAATAATGGTGCTGGATGAGCTCTAATAATAAACCAATTTGTGTGTACCATGGGAGTGGGCTTTTTCAGCCTTTTGTTGTAAGTCATGCTGGAAGGGCTGCCACTGGGCTACAAGAGCACAGATATTGTCACACTGGGATTTGTGTCTGCTTGAATTATGTGAATAACTCCATTGAAGTACAACTGGGAAAAAAATCATCATGTGACTTCTTATTAAAACATTGCTTTTTTACTCCGTTCAGTGATGTTTGAGCAGCTCCGTGTATTTTTCTCTCGGATTTCTCTTTTTAATTCATTTTTCTTAAACGCTCTGTGTGCACAGTGCCTCGATTGTACAACACCCAGAGCACGTGGCAGCAAACTCCCGATTTCTGGGGAGCTGGCCTGCTGCAGCTCACAAATGCCATTAATGGGCTGCGTGTGAGCTGCATTCCCGGGGCACCGGGCTTGCACAGCGCTCCCCTTTCCTTCATTATCCAATTTGTTGAGATCAGCAGGTGCACCAAAGCATGCAAATTTAAAATTTGCTTTGAGGAAGATTGCGTGGCGTTTTCTTTCCCTGAAATGAGCTGTTTCTCTGAACATCGCTGCCAGCTCTCTTGCTTGCGAGGATATTTGCAGAAATGGAATGCAAACGTGGTACAAATGCAGCCAAATGGAATACATTTACAGATGTAAAAGGCTCGGCTTTTGCAGGCTTGTAAATCTCTCTGGGGTGAGGACTGCCACTTGGCGTGGATTTACAGAGTGTTGTGTAACAGGTCCCTGGACACATCGGCCTCAGGTGCCACTGCAGCCCACTGGGTTCGGTGCTGCTGGCAGGGGCAGCGCTGGTCCCACCCAGCTTCAGCACCTGCAGGTTTCTGCAGCAGCACAGGTACCTTCTGTCTTCTCCAGGCCCCAGGCAGTCATGCTTGATAACAGTGTGGAAATTGGATTTGTCAACTAGTAATCCCTCAGTGATCGATAATTAGTTGTAATTATGTGCTGTTTAAGTGCTGAGGAGAGAAAATTGAGGTTTGTGGCTGGAGCAGGAAATGAAGAATGGCAGGTACAACAAGGTGTCTGGCGTAAGAGAAATGCAGTTAAAGAACTGAACTTGCACAAAGAACAGTCAAACTGCCTTGTCCAGCCAGGCCAGGTCACAGGGCTGGAGGGGCAGGGGTGTTTAGGCTAAGCAGGATAACGTAGTCCTTAGTGATCTTGCTGCCCATAAAGCATCATGACTTGGACAACAAGGAAGTTTGCTTTTGTTGGTAGTCTCCCAGAAATGTGCCCAGTGTGAAATGTCACAAACAAGCTGTTATTTGTGATGTATTCTTTGAAATTTCTCCTGTGTTTATAATCAAAGCTCCTTCCCCCACCTTGGTTTGAATTTTTGTCCAATATATGAGCTAGGAGAAGCTGAAGTCCTTGAGTGTTCACTCATGGGACTGTGCCATCCTCTGCACTCTCTCCAAAAAAGTGCAGCCTAGACACGTGGTTTGGTTTCAGATGGATGAGGAAAGGTCTTCCTTCTCTTTTTGCTTTCTTCTCTGTTCCAAAGAGCACAACAGATCAGGTTACCAGATGGGCAGGAATGTTATTCCAGCTGTCTCTGAAAATCTAGTTGTGTCCATCCTGGGATTTCTGTACCGGCTCTGCAGTTCAATCTGCCACTGGTAATTCTTCTCGGTCGAAGAGCCAGAGAGGGTCCGTGTTTCTTTGTAGTTATTCCCATGGGTGGCTGCCTCGTGTGGCTGATTGTCACTCTCTAAGGAGACATGCAAAATGAAGCTGTTTAATGGCAGGAGGTGGGAGGGAAGGAGCTGGAGTAGACCTATTATCCAGTGGTATGTGAGAAAGAGCCAGCAAAATTTATGGTTTCTGAAGGAGCAGTATATTTTTAAGCTTCTTGTATTCCTACACTTCACAGCCCAGATTAGCAGGTTGTTGACAGCTCCATGATATATTTGCTGTCACCTGGCTGGAGTCCGAAGCAAGTGATAAATTTTTAGTTTGAATGAGCTCGTGTGACATGCGGTGACAGATATATTTTTTGTTACTACAAGTATGTAGCGTGTCCTGTGCTTGGGGATGTTGGTGCTATTCTTGCTGTGGCCGTCAGTGATTTGCTTGCTTTCCTTGTGCTTGTTTCACCATCCAGGAAAAGGTGGGGACAACGACACATTCCTCATTTGCTGTGGTGGCTCCTCCTTTTTCTGCCCTGTTGTAGCATGACACAGGCTCTTATCATCTTCTTTGGGTTCAGCAGAGCCCATTTGCTGGCAGGAGGGAGCAAGTGCTCTGTGGAATAGAATCCAGCATTTCCAATTGCTGTTGCTGTCTTTCCCATATCTCGGATAAATGTCACAGGAATTTACATTCCAAAACTTGGGGTGTTTTTGGAGTGATACTGCTGTATTCTGGGAAGATACACCTCCCAAAATACACATTCGAGACAGGAGAAGGGGCAGTGGGAATCAGCTTTGTCTTCACGTGACTGAACGCTTGGAGGAACTGAATTTACAGATTCTGATTGTGGGTAAAACCTTAGTGCTGTATATTGGTGAGCTCTAGTTGGATGAAGTTTCATGGTAGAATAGCAAGCAAAAAAAATGGGAATATGTATAATTAAAATGCCTACTTTAAACTTCATGTCATATTCTTAACACTAAATTGGTGTTAAGGAGTTTAGCTTTCCTAGACAGTTTTCCTGAGATTTTAAACCCTAGATGCTTCCAGAGAGCAAGAGATTTGGTACCAACAGTCCCTCATATTATAGGGCCTGTGCCATTTTTACAAACCTTGGGGTGAAGGGCACAATAATTCATGGATTACAGGGATTAACATTATTTCTTTTAAGTGTAAGTTAAATATTTTTGAAACAAAAGAATTATCCAGGTCTGTAAACCCAGCTTACTTTGAAACAGATGGTAGAGACTGGGAGGGATCAAGAGACAGGGAAGCTGCATCTTTCCATACCAAGGAAATATTTTGCTTTTGTGCAGGCAGAGCAGGGAATTAAGCCCGGGCCAAAATCTTGAGGTTTGTGTCTACTCAGCAATACCTTGAGAGGGGCCACAGGTGGAGCTGGGATTGCCTGGTTTAGTGGGGCTGTGTTTCGTGGGCAGAAACACCCCACAGTGGATCCATGTCCAGCCCAGAAGCGTGTCTCGTCTGGCTTTGAGTCTGCCCCCGTGACAGTTCTCTGCTGCTTGCTTCTTGCTCCTGCTCCACCTCTGCTCCTCCAGCAAGGGTGGAGATGCTGTCTGAAGCATCTCCAAAGCTCTGATGTGCTTAGACATGAAAAATGGAAGGTGCACCTCTCTCATGGTGATTGCCTGCCTTAGGGGGGAGAGCATATGTACAGCAAATGGACACTTACATAACCCTATTAGCTTCTGCTGGCTGATTTCAACTGTTGGTTTGCCACAGGGAGCTGGAGGAGAAGAATTAGGTAATATAAATAGAAAGATGACATCCTCCAAAAGAGCTCCATTCAGCACATATTGCTGGCTGGCCTCGTGGTTCAGAGCCGATAAGCAAATTTGGCCGGAATCCTGTTGCGGCATTTGATGATGGCAGCAGCAGAGCAGAGCTGGCAACATCAGCAGAGGTGGACGCTGTGGATGTGCTCCCTGCCATCCGCTGCCCGCAGCGCTGACTGCAGGAGCTGCTCTCCGTGGCAGAAACCTAGGGCCAAATTAATTGTGATTAATTTTGATTACAGACCATTCCCTTTGAAGTGACTCTCGAGATGAGTTTGTCCCATGCGTGCTTTAAAGGGCAAGTTGCTCACAAGTGCTTCTGCTAATGCATCCTCCAGGTTTATTTCAGATATCCTTTTTTTCTCTTTCAGCAATTGGTTCCTGGTGCAAATACAGACACTTTGCATTAATTCCCTGCAGGGCTTCTATGCCATATTTTCAGGCTTTTGAGTGGCATTGTGGAAAACATGAAAGCATTACGGTAATGATCAAGGCCAATTCTTGTGTTCTTTATTCAAATATTAGTTAGGGAAAAAAACCTGTGATACTTAATCATGCAAAAATCTTCCTAAGAGCTCATTTAAGAGAGGGTTTGAGTGGGGACCTCAAGATTTGGCCCCTAGTGCATGATGGATTTTAACAACAGCGAGGTAGTGATTAGGTGGAAGAATGTAAGTACAAGTGGTTGAAGTGCTGGCATGAAAAAAGAGTGAAGAGTATTGTCCATTCACCACCACAAGGAGCTGTTGCATATTATTATATTTAATGAAATGGAAAGTACAATGAACGCACTTTAAAGTGAATTCCTCCCACCGTTCTTTTCATTTGTTTGAGAATATTCTGTGGGACTGACTGAAGGCTTTGTCTGGTCTAGCAGGAGCCTCTCAGCTGCCTAATAGCAGTGCAGAAATTGTGGCCCAGCACCTTTTCTTACTTATTTACTGATAAAAAGGAGTGTTTACAGAAAGCTGTGCTTTGCCCCCACTTTAAGAAAAGCCACCTGTGCTTCACTCCTTGTGGTCTTCTGAAAGCTCTTGTGGTGGGAAGCACTTCTCACTATGAACAAACTGCCAAATGTATCTGAAATGGAAAATTTCTGATTGAAATGGGCATCTCAGAGCTTCCAGCTGCTGGCGACCGTAAGGCAAAACAATTGCAACATTTGCAGTCTCTGCAGAAGCTGCTTATCTAACAATCGGGACAACTTTAAATGTTTATTTGAAACTGGTTGCTTTCAAGTATTGAAAAGCACTGTTTTTACCCCCTCTTTGCCTAATTAAACCAGGGTGACGTTTACCCATGTCACGAGTGCTCCAGGTAGGTCATTTCAGAGCCTTGCAGGTCTCTGCAGAGAGGGAGAGGAATTTGGAAATGCTTGGGTTCATTTGGAAGCTGTATTTTGAAGACCTTTCTAAACAAATGTGAAGATTTCGGGGAGGGATCAGGAGCAGAGGAAAACTCCCCAGATATTTTTCCATTCATAAGCAGAGATCGAGAGGAGCAGGAAGCTCTGAGTTTGGGGCACTGGCCGAGGCCCCAAACTTGAATTGAGTTGGTTTTCTGTGTCATCTTCACCCATTTTCAGCTGAGGTAGATGCTGACCTCCAGCTCTGCTGCCTCCTGTGTTCTCTGCTCACACCTGAGCTCTGTGCTTGGGCAGTTTGCACCTGGGGGACCTTTTGGTGGGTTCCCCTCAACTGGTCTCTCACTCCTCTCCCACAGCTTGTTCACGAGTCTCCAGCAAAGCTTTTTCTGACTCCACAACTGTGAGACTCAAGCTCAGGACTCTGGGGAAAAAGTCCTGTGCAGGCGCTGGTGTGGCTGCAGCAGCTGCCGTGTCATGGATTGGTGGCAGCTGGGAAGAGAGGGGCTGTCCATCTCTGTGTCCCAGAAAGTTCTGTACATAGGTACAGAAAGTGCAGAAAGTCCTCTGCCAACTAGGAGATGTGATTTTGAAATTTATCCTTGCAAGTCCTTCTGACAGCTGTTCCTATTAGGAACTCAATCAGTACAGCATTGTGAATTCAGTCAAGTTTTCCCTTGACAGGCTATAAATGTATTAAGTGATGAAATGTCATAGAATCAAAGCAAATTTGCACTTATTCCAGAAAGAAATCTGAATATAAAACTGTTGGAGTGGTGATGGGGTAAGCAGAGATTTGCATTCCTTTTGCTGCATAATGGAAGTTCTGAATAGCTGGGTTGACCTCCCAGTTAATGTGGTGGTAAGCCTGCCATAGCCAAATTGATTCTCATTTCTAACCATTTTTGATCACGTTTGAATCCAAGTGTTTGTGTCTGGTTGGTTCTGGTTTTGAATGATTTACATTAGTAAAGGTTCTGCCTCCACCGTCATACTCCCGTGTATCTTTGCAGAATTCTCTCCCTGAGCTGTGGGAAGTGATCAGGGATTAAAAAGGGGGACCTCTGGCAAATCTCTTACTGTTTAAGCAAACTGCCTCTTGTCTTGAGTCACCTTGAGGAAAGTAGCTTTCCAGTAAACAAAAGGGAAAATCTGCTTAGTACATTTTTGGTTTTGATTAAGACTGCAGCTTCCAGCCGGCTCTGCCGCTAATCTGCCTGATGTAGGAATGGGCACCTTTTAAGAAGCTGCAGCCCAAAATTAATTTCAGCAAGTGCATTTGCTCTTTGAAGAAACCCTGCTAAGGGTTGGAAGTCTGGAAGTGCTGCAGCTGTTGGGAAGCTTGTCAGGCTCAGGAGGAAGAGCTGAGCTGAGTGTTGGGCGTGTGCTGGGGCCGGTGGCGGCTGAGCTGGCGCTGCTTGTCCTGCCGTGCCCTGTGGGACTCCCACCTGCCTTCAGCCCTCCTGCACTCCTTCTGGGACACCCCCCTCATCCTCTCCAAGCACCGAGGCCTGCTGGTGGCTGAGCCATCAATAATACACCTTGGCATCTCCCAGACAAAGCTTTCCTGTGCCTTGCTTGTGTCACACATCCGCACTTGTCGCTGCCACCTCAGCGCAGTGGCCGGCGGTGTGAGCCTTTTGGAGCGCGGCGCTCTGCAGCGAGGGACAAAAACCACTCTGAGGCACTGAGGTCTCTCCTTGGTTTGTTTCGAGCCTGCACATCTTGAGATTTTCCCATTTTTTTGTGGGAAGCCAAAGAAAACTTCCGTGCATGGGGTAATCTTAAGATCTGGCTTTATAACCTAAATGCAGCTGATTTTGCTACATCAGTACAGGGTGGGTGAGCTGAGTGAGGACTCAGTGTTGTCTCCTTTTAGGGGCTTTTTTTCTCCCTTGTTCTCCCTCCCCCTCCACAGTGTATAATGCATTTGGAGCTCTATGAGGCCATTTCCATAGTGTTGTGATTCATCAGTAATTATACTGCTTTAAATCCATTGTTCGTTTACTTTTCATAAAAGTCCTCAGCTTTAAAACCCACTCTTCAACTTTTATTTCATTCAGATTTATATTGGTCTTGGGGAAAAAAAAAAATCCTGTGCACTTTGCCTTTTAGCATCTGCTTCATTATCCATTATATTTCAATACTTATTTATTCCAATGAAGGAATATAAATGTTGGAGCATTCTGCAGAAAGTCAAATGAACTGCCAGCAGTAAATAGCATTTTTGATCAATTTATTCATTTTTCTTTCTGTTTGTAAATTGCTTGTAAATATGCCTCCATTTGTACAACTTTGGAATGACTCTGCAAAGAGATTACTCGAGTTGTTTCATAGTAGGCAGAATTTCATCTGATCAGCTGTAACTTAGTGTTATTTATTTTTAAGAGTAACCCTCCTTTTTATGCAGTGCTTTGGCAGCACGGGCTGTCCTGATGCATTGGCTTGCACACTTTCTCTAGATCAACTTTTAACTAATTTGCAGGAGTTAAATAAATACCAATGACTGTGCTGTTTTACTCCTAGCTTTGATACATTTCCAGCCCTTTGTCCTTGTGTTTGTTTTAGAATTCAAGCTCTTGGTCTGTGTTCAGGTTGCAATTAGTATTTCCCTCAGTATTTCCTATCAATTCTTAATGGGTATGACCTGCCCTGTCTTTTTATTAGCCTGCTCTTTATAAAAAGTCTTTAACATAGCACTCTCTGAAACATCTACAACCCACAAAACCCTGAAAACTCCTCTGCTATGAATTTCCAATCAAATTTCTTTGCTCCACAGAGCAGAGCTGAATTGTGCACAAGCTCTTAAGGTTGGCATAATTGTTCCTTGCGAGACATTTAATGAAAATGGAATCTAAAATCAGCGATCATCTGCTGAAACAGCATCTTCCTAGAAATTTAAGATTTGAGCTTGCTGGTTCTTCATGTTTGTCTGGTGGTCCTGAGGAGTTCAAGTGGTCACAGAGCACTTTCTCCCCTTATGCAATGCTCTACCTGACTGTGTAGAAGTAGTCTTACATCAAGTGTCATGTTCAGCATAAATTGAGAATGTGGAGGAGGCTGCACTTTTAAACCTGTGGCAGGAAATCACATTAAATTCAATGTAATTACATTGTTCTAGAAATGTGATTATGTGTTTCAACTACCAGCCTCCCATTAAATTACTTCAGATCAGTCTCAATCTGTGGAATGAAATCTGCCTGATTTAGATGTAAAAAATGCAATAAATATGAGGAAATGCATTTTGCATTTATATTTTATGTTCACCCGTGACTGCTTATTACATTCTCCAAATCTAGCCTTTCCCCATCTCACCTGCTGCATGCAGGGAAATTAAACCCTGACTTTGCTTAATATCGCGATTTAGTCTTGGCAGCACCATGTGTATGACATTGGCTACTTAATTTCACATCACACTGCAGAGACATCTTAACTGAAGGAATATTCAATAAAGAAAGGGGTTCCCCAAGTGAAAATAAGATAAAATGTTCCCAGGACTAGTCCAAAACTTGAATGTAATGATACTTCTGAGCTTTCACTGTTGCAAAAAGTAGAAAAGTGGATAATATTGGTATTTCTGATGGATGAGCTTGGCATTACAGCTTGCAGACCCACTTTTGAAACCCACTGCTAGTCTGGTGGGCAGAGTGTTAAAACTGAGAATAGTTGTGCCTGAAGTTAATTGAGGATGATGTCTCGGCAGTGAAGATTCAAGTCAGGAAGGCAACGCCACCAGCAGGGAACGGAGCACTCTCAGCGCCACTTAAAATCAAGAGATGTCAGCCTTATATTTAGGGATTTTTTGAACGGTGCCTTTGTAATTTGAGCTCTTCATCAGCAAATCAGATCATTTATAGCCTGGATAGCAGATTAGAAAGCAATCTCAGCCCAGGAACACACCGTCTTCACGTTCAATATCCACAAGTTATTGACATTGGTGATTGAGAATAAGGCTTTGTATCAGCGACCACTTGCTGGAAAAACACTGTCCCTTTAACGCCTCAGTACTTGGCTCCAGGCTGAGGTCTGAGACAGTGACAAGAATTGCTGGAGGAGAAAATTACAGCCACAATCACGCAGGCATCAACAAAGACCACCCGTGCAGGAAACTGCTCTGGAAGGTGAGCTCCAACCCGGTGTTAACGTTGCAATTGGAAAACAGTTGTGACTTGGAGGTGCAAAATTGTGTCCATAAAAATACGGGGCAGATCACTTTGCTTTTCCTTCTTCATCCCATGGATCTTCTGCAGCAGATGGATCAGGCTGCATTTCTCAACCTTTTAGTCCCAACAGCATCTCCTGTGTGCAGAGCACCATGAGGACGGGTGACCCTTTGAAAGGGAAGAGTTCGATTTCTGAATAAATCTTCTCCAGCTGTCTCTTTAACTTAAGTACAAGATAATTTTAAGCCTCCCTCCCCCACCTCCTTTCCATACTAAGTCTCAGTGAATGGGTCTTCCCCTTTGGTTTAATGGGTCTTTGAGTATCTCAGCAGTGCAGTCAAAGGGACCGTGGACATAAAGGTTTTGCAGTTGTAGAAACCACTCAGATGTTCTGTGAGATGAAGTAGGGAGGAGCATAATTAATCTTTCTGTCTTTTTTAACATGTTTTAAGATCAGAAAAGGTCATTTTCTGAGAAGAGCTGGGGAGCAGCTCAGGGGGGAAAGGGCTTGTCTTCAGGAATTAATCCCCTGGTCTCTAGGATTAGCCTCCTGAAACATGTCTGAAAGGGACTGCTGTAGCAGAACAAGGAACATTTCTTCCATCTTGGTGCATTTTATAAACCATTCAAGTATAATTAAGGTCCCTCCCGGGCTTCGCCCCCCAAATTACTATGAGTATCCATGGGCACGTGATTAGTGATGCAATTTAATGAAAAATACTCTCCTCTCTTTTTGTTTTGCACTGCTATATCAGATTTTTCATGTCCTGGGAAATACATTTTTGTGTTGGAGTCAACAAGAAGGCTGGGCTGCTGAGGGCCTTGCCTAGCCCTGCTATCAAGCCTGGAGAGCAGAGCTGTCCTGCCTGTCCCCGTGTCCCCAGCTGTGGAGGAAATCTGCTCCTCTGGACACCCTGGGAGCTGAAGGCTCCCTAGAGACAGTTCCTCCCTTGCAGGCACGGGGAGAAAAGCCACGGAGACGCTTGTTTTACACGTCCCCTTGAAGCAGGCGGGGAGCGGCTGCTGTTTTCCTGCTCAAGCATAACAAGTCATAATTAGTTTAGCCCTGGGTTATTGGTGCTTGCTGTACAAGCTCGGGAGATCTGTGTGTTCCTGCTCCTCGTGGTTCAGGATTCTGGTGTAAAACCACGCCGGCACCATCCTCGCTCCACTCACAGCCATTTTTTTGACCGGCCCCAGATTTACAAGCAGATGTTAAACATCCTTAACACATGAGGATGATTCTGCCCCCAGATGCCAAGCTGTGAGACCATCACACGGCACCACGGAGCTGAGAGCACAGCGTGCTGCCCCTTGTTAGCATCACTTAACAGCTGATTTCCTTTATTGAAGGTTTGGAATCCCCCCTAAGCACAGCAGATTCCCTCGCTGAATTAGATTGTCTTTCTGTGGTTAGAGCCTGTATATCAGAGCAATTTCAGTATTCACATCCTCTAAACAAGGCTCATTAATCAAGAATTCATGACTAACAGGGTTAGGGACTAGTAGAATTGGGAAGGCAGAACAGGAATGGGAAGTGCTTACTGCTCAGTTGGATACAGTATCTCACTGTGAGTGGCTTTCTCTGAAAATCACTGAATGTGTTATAATGGATTGTTGCTGGATTTTGAGGTAGCTGATTCTGTGCCCCACAACTCCTCCCAGTGGGAAAGCCTGGTTTTGGAGTGTTATTGCAAACACGGTGTTTTCTTTGACATGCTGAAAGTTTAAGAGATTTCTTGGTATCTAGAACCTAGGCCTGTGTACTCGTCATGAAACATGGATTGTTCCTCTTCCCCCTGTTTTGATTGTGACCCTTGGCAGAGATGGTTTTTCATCTGGTTTCTGAGGATGTGTAAGGAGCTTGAATCATGAAGAAAACAGGCTTCCCAAAATCAGAGCTGTGAGAGAGAGTGGCTCATTCATATCCTCAGAAGTTGGGCTGTCCTTTGTTTTTTGTCTTCCAGAAGTTCTCCAGGGCAGTGCTGGGTGTTGGAGCCACCTGTGCTTCTGCTTGCAAGAATCAGCTGCTGCTCAAGGACCTTTTTTCAGTCCTTCCCCCTTGGCAATCCCCTGAATGAATGTCATTTGCCCCCAAACTAGAGAAGTAGCTCGTTTGGCAAGGATGTTGTGACTGAGCCGTGGTGGAGGATGCGCTGTCCTTACAGGGGCAGTGCTGGTGCTGCAGGTGAAACCAGAGCAGAGAAGTCCTGGTGGCAGCAGCTGCCATGGTAAAGGGAAAATGCTAAAAGGTAAAGGAAGTCTTGGGATGGTGTTAGGAAGGAAAGGGAAAGCTACAGAGGGAATGGTCCTGTCCCTCTGCTGATTCGGGAAGTGCGTTGTCCCCTAATCCTGGAACACTCCTCTGAACTCAGAGATAAAATGGGAGCACATTCCTCTGCCACCGAAGCCTCCAGTTTTTGATTATGGCCTTTTTGTCCTGTTATGTCCCCAACTTTTTATTACATGCACAGTGCCAGGACTTAGGTCTTTGTTAGAGATTAACGATCCGGAAATGGATTTGGCCTCCTGAAATCTGCAAATGTTGTACAAAGAAGTGAGAAACACAGTGTGCAGCTGCCTGTCACCCTGCTTATTGCTGTGCCAGACCTGTCTGTCCATGCTGGATCATGCTGGAATCCATCCTGAAGGCAGCTGCTGTCTGTGACTGATCTTCAGCCCTATAACACTAGAGTTTAACTTAAAAATTGCTGTAAGGATTAAAGAATCCTTCCCCTATCCTGCTGGTCCAGGGTGAGTAATTTCTTTCGACAGGCAAGTAAAATGCCATTAGTTTCTTGCATTACCATCAATCACTCTGGTAAACGGCAAGTAGTTTTTGTGTGGTGGCTGGTAAATTTTCCTGACAGCTTTGCAAGGCTGGATGAGCTTTGTAAGCTGTGGCAGCACTGTGAGCAACGCACTTTGGAGGGCTGAATCCTCCTGAACTCTGCCCATCTTTGGCTCTGAGGCTGCTGGGCTCTGTCTGTCAGGCATCAGCTTGCAGAATGATATTTTGGCCAGATCTGAAGAGCAAAAGCTGGGACTTGGAGCTTCGGGGTGTCCAGAGGCAAAAAACTGTTCATCTTCATAGTTAGAAACATTGCAGGCAAATCCGGGCAGACAGGGCTTGGCACCATCCATTGGTGGGGCTTTCCCTGGACTTTATTGCAGTGGATTCTGGACCCCGCCAGCCTCTGCTGCACAGCTGGGCTCGGACGAGGGACAAAGCCTGGGACTTGCCAAATCCTTGCCAAAACTGCAGAGGTCCAAAGGGGGATTCAAAGAGTCATTGGTGAAGGCTCAATCTACCTGCAGAGGGTGGTCAAAAAGCTCCTGAGAAGCACCACCTGAAGAAACCAAACTGGGCTGCCAGAGATAAAAGCTGTTGGCACGGTGGCCAAAGGGCTGGCTGGGGCTACCCCAGCACCAGCGTGAAGTGCTGACTCTTGGGGAGGATCTTGGACAATTGTCTGCAGGTTAGGGAAAAAAGTCTTACCGTAAAGAAAGGAGAATGGAGGGAAAAAAAACAGGGTGAAAAAAGTCTTTGATGTTTTATCCCAGCTGGAGGGCTGTTCTCATCAGAATTCGCTCTTTATTAGCCTGCTCGGTGGTCATTGGTGCCTGGAGTACAAACCACATAATCATAATGCTCACTAAAGTTTTGACTAGCAGCAGAAAAATGCTTTTCTGCTGTAATATATGGTGCCACCTTTTCAAGAAAAATACTGGCCTGAGCTATGCTGGAAATTGAATTCTATCTTGTGGAAAGGGAGATTATTTCCTAAGGTTTCCTTACTCACCGTCCTAGCACATACTGCTCAAGGTAAAGGTGCACTCCAGGATGATTGATTGGCAAGCGTGAGAGGACTGCTGTTCCATGTGACAGGGATATAAAGAAGGATATTTTTATTTTTTGACAGTGAAGGGGAAATGGCATTACTAGCAATATTCAGCAATGTACTCTGCAGCCCCAGTTAGCTCTGCATATTTTATGGCATCCATTTTCTTTCTTCGATTAAACAACATAAAACCCCATAAAATAATCCAATAAAAACAACAACTACTAGTTCAGGCAAAGTTCTTGTGGCCTTTTTAATTCTGGAAGGATTTTCATTGCTGTGGTTTTTTTTACACTTCCCTCTAACTCCATCCCTTGTGCTCAGGTCAGTGTCTCCTTGCCACAGCCTGGGTGGAGGTCCTGGTAATAACCTTTTCTGTGCTGCTTTCATACTCAGAGCGCTGAGCAGGCGTGGGATAACGCAGGACAGATCCCTGAAACACCTCTCTGTGCTGTTCAGCACCTGCTGGGGCTGCCAAGGGCTGGGATGAGTTCAGTGCCACAAACAGTCCAACAAAGACCAAGCACCAGTGCTGACTGGAATACTCTGCAGCAAGCCAGGAAGGTTCTTCTGGCCCTAAGTCATGCATGTTGATGTCTGGTAAAAGAGAATGAATTATAATAGTGTATTATTGTATTTAATAAATTTTCCTTACAGGAAGTGTCTGAGGCTCCAAGGGGGTGAGCAAATGCAGCTGCAGTGATGCAGTATTTTAAGTGCTGTAAACCCTGGTCCAGTGTTGACCAGGACAATGCCATGGAGCTCATTATCTACTTTTGCAGGGAGAGAGATGGAAAGTTTTTACTTTGTTGTTGTTTAGGTGCTTCCAGAACCTGTGACCTTCAGAGCTGTGTTTTATTTGCAGAGGCAGAAAAATGACCCTTTTATAACAATTCTTTGTCTCCCAGGAGGCCTGAACTCTATTCAGGCTGCAAATGTTTTTGCAGTGCTGATTTCTGAAAGGAACCTTTCAATAAAAAGAAACCTGTAAGTAGCTTTGTCTTTGCAGGAGGAAACCTCTGACTTTGATTTCTTCATTATGCTTTCCAAAGCTGTGTTTCTGCATGATTGCAAGAATTCCAAGTTCAAATACTTTGAACTCCTTCAGGCTTGGTAATGCATATTCTCCCCTAAAACTTCCAGGCTTTAAGGAAGAGTTTCATTTATTAGAGCACTGCATCGGTTTCAAGGTAAAGGACATGGTCTGAGCGTTTTAGATCTTTAAAGGTTGAAGAGACCGAAGGGGCTTTGATTTTTGTTCTGTGGATGTGTTACAGAAAACCCCTCCAGCTTTTCACCTCTTCTCTCTGCAGAGAAGATTTAGCACAAATTGTTGTGTTGGAGGGAAGAGGCCATGAGTTCAGTCCTTGAGATGTGTGAGGGCCCGTGCCAGCGGGCACTCCCGAGCTCTTGGAATAACAACCCGCACATCACGGCTCAGTTAGCTCAGCCGAGGCACTGGGATGAAGGAAAACATCTCTCCTCTTCCAGGGGAGCCTGGGAGCTGCTCGTGCACCCTAAGGAGAAAGGGATGTTAGGAGCTGGTCCATAATACAAGGATCACTTAGGCTTGGAAGAAGACCTGTCTCTTTCTGATTAACTGTAGGAATGGTTAATTCATGTTTATTGGATACTTTGAATGTGTAAAGTGTCCAAGGAGTTCTAGGAATTGTGTATTTATTTGCAAATTCTGGGCAATTTTTCCTGCCCTCCAGGCAGGCAAAGGACAGAGGACCTGCTGCCCTTCTATGCTGGTGTAGCAGGATTCTCTGGAGCTGGGCTAGTGAGATGCCAGGGCTGGCAACCCAAACATCAGGCCTGTCCCACTGCTGTCAGGAGTTTGCTGGAATCTGGGAGCTTTCAGCACAATCTAGACCCACACTTGCTTATATTTTAATTAATTTGTATGTCAAAGGCACAGCGTTTTCAGGTGGACTCCAATAATTGTGGCTTTCAGTTTTATTAAGAAAATGCCAATTGTTACAGAACTTTTTGACCTGCAGTTTTAAGTAGTACTGGAAACGTAGGAATGGAAATACTGGAATACTGGAAATACAGGAATAGATTGAAATTCAGTATCTGTACAATTTTTAGGTATACAAGTACATGGTGTCTCCATAGAAATAGTAGGGTTTTTTCTCCTTGTATGAATTTCCAAGCAAAGGTGAGTAAACATCCTTATTTTGAAGTTGCCCAGAGAGTTAAATGGTTAATAACATGTCTTGAGTCAATAGATTTGGACCCGATGTCTCCTGTCTCAGTGCCTGGCAACCCTTTTTCTCCCAGAGGGACAAAATTCCACTGTTGACATATTTCAAAGAAAACAGTGCTCACTGTGGGAGACGGCGTTTTCATCTCGTGTTACATAAAGACTTCAGAACCTCTCAGGTTTCCATAGCAGTGTTGGAAATCCATATAAAACAGGTCTGGCTTGTGACAGGAATAAATAAGAATAAAAATTAATAGCTTTAATTTCAAGCCAATTAGAATGCCTTTCTGCTGTTTTTCTAAGCTGTATTTGCTTACCTGAGAGAGAGAGAGCAGATTGAAAAATGGAGTTTCTGCTGAAATGTGAAGATGAAATCTTAAAATGTCTTCTCTGCTTTAAAAATATGACAAAACTTGGGAGTTTTCCTTTGGATATGGAAATATAACACGATGCTTGACTGCTTTGAAGTCGATCACATCCTCTTTGCTGATTTTATGAGCATAGTCTTATGCCTAGAAAATGTTTCTCAGACACCTTCCCTTTCAAAAAAATTCATAAGGAGGGGTGACACCTCTTCTTCTGACCTTGCTTCACAGATGTCAAATTTAATGTCTCAGTGTTAAACAAGCACTTTAAAATTCATCAATCTGGTCATCTAGACCTGCTGAGCAACACTCCTAAAATGTTTAGACATTCTTAGGAAAAATGGGGGCTCTGGAGAGAAGCTGCTGAATTTTTTTTTAAAAAGAAGTTATATGCACAGTTTGATGAAAAGAAGGAGGAAGAATTTTTGGTAAAATACTCCCTCCATCATCATATCCTGTTTTTCATCCTGCCTTATTTTTATCATGCTTCTGTAAAAGCTTCCTCAAAATCACAAGCCATCATACTCAAGGGGTGGTTGTGTTAATTTGTCTTCCCTAATAGTTAATTTATCACATGGAAAGCACCTTACTGTCAGACTCCAAATTAAAATCCTGTTTACTCTTTTCATTATTCAAAATCCAATATGCTAGTGAGCTTGATGTTTTACATAATTTGAAACATTTGATGGGCTGAAAAAAACCGCCAGGTTGATAGCTTCACCTTTTTGGGTAGAAAGTGGTAATTGTAGCATTCTAAATCTTCAGCATTGATCCCCTCCGTGATTTCAAAGGGTTTTGGGTTCTCTGAGTCCCTGGGCTTTGTTCCTGTCAGCCACCAGTGCTGCTGAGCAGATTTGTTCCTGCCTTGCAGCGTGCGGGTCCCTGAAGCTGTTTTGTCTGCTGCGTCCTGCCCGGAGCTCTGCCTTTCCTCGCTGAGTGTGTGGATGGAGATGTTCTGATGTGTGACAGTCAGAGCTGCTCTCACAGAAGCTGCAGCCCCACGCCTGGCAGGGTTAAGTGCGACAGCTACAAAAGGTTATATAAAAATAACTGTGCAGGGAGGAAGTGAGGCAAGGCAGAGGGAGGGAAGGGCAGATTTCCTGGAGTGCTGTAAAGGTGGGGAGTGCTGAGGTGAGGAGGCACAGAAGGGGCAGCCCCAGCAGGGTGTGGGGCTGGGGAAGCTCTGACCCCGCACTGGGGAGGTGTTTCAGGGCAAGTGGGACCAAGGCAGGCGGAGCACAGCATGCCCGGGTCTTGTTTTGGAGACACATTTGAGCCAATAATGCGTTGTAGGGTCGGTCACTGGAGCACTTTTTAGCATGGATGAAATTCAGAGGTCAAATCTTAAGTAAAACTCCAGGTGACTTTGGAAGTGTTCTGCCTTTCTCTGAGTATTGAGCTGTGTTTTTCCTCAAGGGCAAACCTGGGGGGTTTTGTCCCACTGCTGTTTCACTGGCAACACCTATTGGCATGGCTTTTTCCCAGGGCCACGCTGAGCTTTTTGCCTGCTGGTACCATCAGTTAAACCCTTTTACCTGGGGTTTCCTTCAGTTTGGTGCCTCGCAGTTGCTGTTTCCAAATTGCCATCTGCTCGCCATCTACTTACACCTCTCCATGGGGCTGTGTAGGCTGCTTGTTTTACTTTGCTATAAAGCAGCATATTCTTTGTGTTTCTACTCCTGTGACCTTTTGGAGAGGGCTCAGGTCTTTGCAGGATCCTCGTGTATTTTGAAGCGTATTTTACATACTTGGAAAAATAGCTTTGCTTATAGTGACATTAATATGGAATTGCGGAAGCAAACACAGCTGGCCCAGTGCTGCTATTTTAAGGAGAATTTGATGGGGAATTAATTTGAACATAAATCTGTGACAGGTCTTTTAAAATGTAAAAGAAAAAAAGAACTAAAGTTCTTGGAAAGATATTTTGGAAAATAAACACTTAGCTTGTGAAGATTTAGGACCTGATGCCCTGAGCTGTTGTAAATTTGACTTCCATAAGAGGTGGGGCAGTGCAGGATTCCCGTCTCACACACTCCACGCACTCAGCAGCAGAAAGGGCATTTGCCAGGGACTGGTCTTTCATGGCTGGCTGTTACCAGTGCATCTGCAGCAGGAGCAGGAGAGCTGGCTGGCTGCAGGGTGGAGATTCCAAAATATTCCTTGGCAGATCTGGGTCTAATTCCTGGTTCTGCCACGTGTTTTCTGGGTGACTTTACATCACCTCGTTTTCCTCCTATTTCTGGATTACCCGTGAAGGATTCTGGCCAGGAGGCTCAGGAGGACACGGAGGGGAGGGATGGTGCCTCTCCTGGGGGAGCTCTGCTCCCAGCCCAGCGCTCCCTCGGCTCTGACTGCAGCTCCCAAGAGGTTTTGCTTTCCCGTGCTCCCAGGGATGAACTCCTGACTGTCTGTGCCTCCCTCCCAAATGCCGCGGGGTGCACTTGGATGTGGGAACTATGAATCACACACCTCCTTCTGTCTCCCAGCCAACTCCCTCTCCTTCACCCACGTCTGCAGGAATGCTTGTATCCTTCCTTTATGGAAACACTGCCCTTCTCACCCGCACCCAGAAATCCCCAGATGTGATCTCTGAATTCAGCGATTATTTTAATTTATAATGCTTGGTTTAATGTATCCTAAAGCACATGTATTTTAACTAGAAACTCCCCAGGGACCTTGTTCAGAACTAATTGCTTGCTGTTTGTGCAATTCTTTAAATATGTTAAATGCTCTGTGAGCGCTCAGAATTACTCAGCTCTCCTCTGGTTTGGTCTCAAAGATGAGGAGGGGTGTCTAGCTGGGAATTGGGATGTATCAACCCTCGTTCTGGCTCTGCAGAGACAGTATAATTTTGGGCAAGTTGACTAAACTGGTTACAACTTGGATTTCCTGTAGGGGAAGGATAATGGTTTTATTTTTAATTGGGCTAAAAATGCGTGTGGAAGGGCTGACTACAGAAACGGTTGGAAGTTACAAATGAAATTTATCATAACTGTTATTATTAGTACGTCACTGAGAGTGAATTTAGCTCAGATCATGCTTTCCCCCATAATGGGGGGGGGGATAAGAAGATTTCTAAAATAGGTCTGAAAAAGACGTTTTTCTCATCATTTTGAGCATTTCCCATCTGCTGTGAGCACATCTTTGTTTTATTTCCCAAATATCTTTTCCTTCTGTTTCTATTTTAAAGTTCCTTTTGCCAAGACTTTACCTCCTTATTCCCGCTGCCAGGACTGGGGCTGGGGGTGTGAGGCAAGCAAGGATTTACCTTGCAGATTTTGCACTTAATTGACTGGGAGGCTGTGGAATTCCCTTCGCTGCTTCCACTGAAGTGCTCGGTGCTTAAACGCCTCTTGCAGCCCTTCATTCCTTCCCAGCCCTGGTGCTTCCTTGTGCCTCCTCCTTCCCCTGCGTTGTGAGAACCGAGGCAGGAGGTTTAGAGCGGCTCAGTTCACAGGGTCGGACACATTTCGGGTGGGATTGCATTTTAAAAGAGTTTTTGTGCCCGTTGCAAGCGGGCAGGTGGAGATACCCCGAATAAACAGGGCCTGTTGCAGGGTGGCTTCTGCCCAGCTCCCTCAGCATCCCTGTCTCACATCCCTGCTAATTGCATCTTCAAGTGCCATGGGTGGTGCAGTGTTTTAAAGGTGGGCAAGGGCTTTTTAACAGGACACTTTTCTGTCTGACAGTTCTGCTTTTCAAAAGGCAAGTATTTCATGGCAATGAAATGTCAGTTTTGCCAAATTTCCAATTGGCTGTCAGGTTTTGTTCCTTTTTCCCTTTTTTTCCCCCTCTCATTTCAGAATTATCTTTATAAAAAAGTAATTAAGCCATCTTAGAGGTAACACTTGCTTCTTCACAGTTCTATGAAATACTTCAGCATCTCCTTTCCATGGTTTCAAGCACAGAGATGGCAGAACTTTCGTCAGCTGGCAAATTTAAAGGACATCAGATTTTTCTCAGGCAATTCCATTTATGCTTACAGCTCCCTTTGAGTTGGAAGAGCAACGCTTTCCAGTATTTTATACGTGGGGAAGGGAGGTATAAGAAAACTAAATGATCCACCCGAGCTTCTAATTGAAGCCTGGCACAGAGTAGGGCCCACACACGTGCCATTCACCATCCTTTCTCCAGCTCATGTCAGCTCTGGTGGGAATTTCTTACTCTTTTTCAAAGCCTTGGTCCCCAACACTTGCAATAATTTTTGTGCCTGTGGAGTTTGGGGGCAGATTTAAAGATATGAATCACTTATCTAAGGAACAGTAGGCTCAAACCTCCCATATGTAGGCTGGTTTAATTTGAATTTCTTGACTTTTCCTAAGTGAGAAGCTGAACGTAGTTTCTTCCTTCTTTCAACCTTCCTGGCTCTACTGATATCCAAAAATGCAAAATGACATCTTGTCTCAGCCCACCAGAGCAGATGCAATGCAAGGGATTAGCCTGGAATTTTTCCTAAAATGCAGCACTCGGAGACGCTTTTGGAAAAGGTGGCTGGGGAGCAGCGAGCGATGTTCACTTGCTGCTCGCCGAGCGAGGCAGGGGGGGCACAGCACGGGGAGGGGAGGCACAGCCAGCAGGGCAGCACGGCCAAAATCCACGGGGGGATCCTGTTGGGGTCACCCTGCAGGGCAAACCACGGGAGAGTCTCACCTGATGGCAAAAACCATCAGGCACAGGCACAGGAGGGGGAACAGCAGAGCTCCCTGGCTGAGGGATGGAGCCAGGAGGGAGGGCGGTGCCGTGGGGCGCAGAGTGGCTGAGACAGGCTGGAGCAGCTGGGTTTGCGGACAGAGGTGGGTGTTTGAGCTCCTGCACCCCTAGGCTCTGTGTGAGGACCGTGACGGAGGTAAAGGGGAGCAGCAGCTTCAGGAGGAGCTGCACAGGGGTCCTGAATGCTGCCCAGGTGTGCAGGAACTGCGTCCTGTAGCTCTTCATCCTCCTTGTAGCTCTTCATCCTCCTTGTAGCTCTTCGTCCTCTTCACCCCGAGATTGGTTCAGAACAGACAAAAGTAGCTGCTGCAGAGTGAAGCTATCTGCAGTGCAAAAGCTGTGTAGGAGGACATAACGAGCTTCTGGCAGATGGGAAAAGGCTGATGAATCCTGGATTCATGGATGAGCTCCAGTTGTCCTGGGTGCATGTCCCCCCAACATCGCCTGCCCTTCAATTAACCTTTAATTAACCAGCCTTTGACCTGGGTGAAAAGTCAGGCTAGAAGTTTTCAGACACATTGTCAAGAAGAACATGGGAACTTGAGGGACTGGTGCTGTGAATTTGATAAAAAAAATTACAATTTTGGCTAGGAAAGAGAAAATTTTAAAAGAGGAATTTTGATTTGTTTGAGGTTTTTTGTTTGTTTGTGTGTTTTTGGTTTTTTTTTTTTGCCAGGCTCTAATGATTTTTTTTTTTTAAAAATGGTTGACTAAGTCTAATGAAAAAAATTATCAAATCCATTGCTCAGGGCCTGATTCTCTATCTCATGTAAATTACAAGTCAGTCTGAAATGAAGCCATGCAGGTGTCTGGCAGGAATTATTTGGTCCAGTGTAATTACTACAGAATAAGTGAATGTCCCTCTGAAAAAAAAGAAGAGGAAGTGAGAGGAAAGGGGCACATCAGCTTTGAGGAATGCTGTTTGGAGATATGAATGCCTGTGGAAAAGCAGGAAGGAGACAATTACAAAAACATCAAGTAAAATTCTGTTACAGGGAACATTTTTCATCAGATTGGTTATGCCAGGCATGGATTTAACCCATGAAGTCAGCAAAGCCTTGCGGGCAAAAATAAGGATATCATAAAAGCAGGATGAGTGAATTCCTTCTGAGAGGAAAAGGCCACCTGTGGAGCTGTGAACTCGCTTTGATCCAAGCACGTAAACCCAGCCAGAACTTCAAGGAAACTTTTAATGGTGTGACATGAGCACCAACTGGCCATGAGGCATGGGGCAAACCCATCACAATTCACTGTTAAGTAACGTGTCTCAGCAGTGCTGTTTCATTCCACCATATAACTAAAAGGTCCCTCTCGGCTTTGCTTTTAATTAATTAAGTCACAGTAGTGGCGAGCGTGGCGCTGCAGCAGCTTCCTTCTGCCTAATTGTTCTCCAGGCATATTTGCAGCACTCCTGTTGTAATCCCAGGCTTGTTTCAGGAGTCAGGCTGCACAAATGAAGTTCCTGCTATTAAAAGCAGTTTGTTTCCTATTCCTTGGCAATCTGTTCCTAACGCTGAGCCTCGCTGGAGCATGGACTTTTTATTTTTGGCAAGTTCGATTTTTTTAAAAGCCAAAAAACGATGACATTTACCAGCTACCACACTGCTCTCAGACTCTAGCCATGCTCAGGAAATCAAAGTTTTCCACGTCAGTGTCATATTATTTTCAGCAGCATCAGTTGGACGTGCCCAGTTTGATAGATCCTGGTGCAATGACATAATTATTTTCCTCCCTCAGTCTAGGATAACTTACTCCTTTTCTCTCCTTCCTGCGTTATGGTCTTTGAGCAATGGAACTCATTTTTTCCATGCAGACGGCCCTAATATTAGAAGATACCTCACTTCCAAAGGTTTGCAGGCAGGAGGATGTATTTTATATCACATTGCTCTTATTCCCCATCTTAAACTGCAGGACAGACACAGAAAATCAAATCAACTTACGCTTCATCACATCTGTTTCATTTGTATCAGGCTGCTGCCACAGAAGCAGAGACCATTGTTATTCTCTCCCCATTGCTCAAGCTAAAGTTGAGCTAAAGTTGACTGGCTTTGCCCATAATGAAACTCATACCTCAGCTCTCGGCAGTGACTGGAGCTGTTTCAGGTTTTCAAGGCAGAGTGACTCGCGGTGGCAGCCTGTGTGTTACTGATGGGAGGGGGCATTTCCTCTCACCCTCCTCGCTCCCCTCTCTGGGTTCGTTCCTAGATCTGTCGCTAAGGCAATCCCTGTTGTTTCCCTGCAGAATCAGGACGGCCCCAGGCGTGAGGATCACGGACATCAGGGTCAGCGATGCGGACCAGTGGGGCGTGCAGGAGGAGACGGACAGCGCCAGGACCTCGGCCACGCTCACCTGTGTGCACAACGACCCGGGCGCCGAGGACAGGTGAGCCCTTCTGCAAGGAGCCGGGCTAGCTGCTGCCAGAGACACACAGAAGCTTCTGTGGTCAGCCATAGCCTTCCTCCTCAGCCTTCTTGGAAAAGCTCTAGGTGATCTGATGAGAGCTTTTGTCCCTTTTGTGTCACTTCCGAGCTTTTGGAAGTAGATTATTTAATTAAAATGGAGGCAGCCCCCCAGCCCTAGCTCACATCTGCTTTTCATGACCCCTCAGGGCAGCAGAATTCCTGTTGCCAAAGAGCCAACAGAAAAAAAATGAACTAAAATAGAGAAATATGGAGAACAATCTAGAGCAATATAGGACAATGCAGCCTTCTTTATTTGAAAGCTGTGAAAGTAACTGCTATTCACTGTTACTCATTATTGCTGCAAAACACCTCTGAGTGTCTCTGAACTCTGGGAATGCTCCGTACGTTTGTTATGGGAATGCTCCCACCAACTGGATCAAAGGTAATGAGAAATTTACATTGTTAGTCAGAATTACGGATTTTACAAAACAAGCAATTTGTCCCCAGTATCCTGCAGGTACTCTACAGTTAGAGTACACTGTGCATAAATTTAGCTAGAAATTATGTAATAATTAGGAAATCACAAAACTTTTTGTCAGAATTTTTATTCGCGGGATTTTGCATCCATCTTTTTTACTGACAACTCCTGTAAGGGAGGAAAATGGTTGCTGATAATTGCTTAGACCTAGGAAGGTTATTGTCAGAGGTTTGGAGTACAAAGAGAGTTCCTGCTCTGTTTAGTTTCTGAAGCTGTATTTGAGGGGCAGACAAATCCCATCCAGTGCTGGGTACCTGCCATAGAAGTGTTGAGGGGAAAGATCTTTAATGTGGAAAGATATTTAATATTTAATGGAAATAGATTTAATTACTTTTTAGCGACAGGCACTGCTGAGGAGAGTTCTCCTGGTTGTGTAAAACAGGCCTGGTGAACAGCAAGGGAAAAGTGCCTGTGTCTCTCCAGCAGCGAGGCAGAGTGGAGGCGACCGAGTGGGATGCAGACATTTGCCTCGTAAACCTGTGAAGTGAGGGGAGGTGATTCCCTGCTCAGAGTCTCTGCAGAGGTGCTACACGGCCTCGTGGCATGAATTCCAGGCCAGCCTTTCCCTTCATTAGATGTTTCACTTGTTCTCCAAGTAAAGAAAAAAAAGGGATAGGAAAGGAGAGAAAAAAGGGAAGGAGAGAAGAGGAAAAAAAAAAGGAAAGAAAACAAAAGAGAAGAAAAAGGGGAGGTGGGGGAAGGCCCTCCTTGTTTCCTAAGCACATTTGTACGTCGTAATTCTGAGGTGATGCAGGAAGTCCCAGCCACCTTCCATCACAATTTTGCTGGGGTTTCACGGGCTGCTGCTCTGATACAGCAGAGCTCTGGCCACCGCATTTGGCACTTTGTCTGTTGTCTTTTGGCAAGGTGTCCCAGCTGTCCCCAAAGCTGCTGCTGAAGCCAGGAGTCCCTTTGGGGGCCGGGAGCTCAGGCACGGGGGCTGGCTCGGAGGGCACCTTTGTGCCTGTCCTGGAGCTGGGAGGTGACACGGTGGCTCCGGCAGGGAAAAGTCTGTGGATGCTGAAATGCTGTGAGCAGGGAAATTTTCTCTTCTTGCATTCATTCTGTGAGAACTTTTCCTTTGCTGTGTAAGCTATGTAAACAATAGGGGTTTTGTAAATAGCATTCATATCTGGTATCTTCTGCCCTTGTGTACATTATATTAGGAGAAGACATTTCTAAGTGGATGTCTGAGACTTTGACCACTCACCCTAGGAGAAGTGTGAGCACTGTTCAATTGCTTTATGGAACTAGAATATATAAATGGTATTGTAAATTTAATACAATAAATTGAACCCTGAGCCCACAGGGCTCAGCCTGGCTGGTCCCAGTGGCTGCTGGGCAGGATCTGCTCCCTGGGAACCTCATGGGGCTCTTTGCCCTAACAGCCCTGACCTCTGTTCCCTTCCGAGCCATCAGTTTGAAAGGGAAATACTGAGGTTAAAAGAAGGCTAAAGATCATCTGGTGTTCAAATCAAAATGAAGGAACTATTTTTAAAGTTGGACCAAAAAAAAAAAAACCCAGCCTGAACACTGAAACTTACTGCCTTGTATGTGGTTTCACTAATCCATGAAATTATACCTGTCACAGTAACTTAGTTTTTATTAAAACTGAGTTTTGCTTTGTGTTGAACTGTTAAATTGCACAAAAGCAATGAATCTCAAGTTAATTAATACTTTGACCCTTTCCTTTGTGAGATTAGTTTAATATTTTTGGATTAATTAAAGTATGCAAATAGAAACTGCTGAAAGATCACTTCCAGATTTGCAAATATTGTAGTGCTTAGAGTAAATATTTAACTTTGATCTTCACTTTAATTTGCCATTTTGGTCGTAATGGTGGCCTTCCTGTTTCTTTTGAAGAATGTCAAGTGTTTATGTGGAAGTTCTGCTGTTTCATTTAAATGATCAGGGACCTGACCTTGCTTCTGTTAAGGTCAATGTGACAAAATTGTCACTAGACCCAGTTCATGTGTTTCTCATTTTAGCAATCCAAGGAGCTTCATTAAAGGCAGGTTGTGTCTGAGTGAGAGTGCAGGATCAATCTCTTTTGTGGCAGAGCAGAAGCTGTCAGTAAACAGAATCGTATCCACCTTGGGGGAGATGCTTTTTTCTCTCTTGGAATTAATTTCAGTTCTGGTAGAGGAGCAGTGGGTGAGCCAGGACTGAGCCTCTGAGCAGAGCTTAGCTTATTTCTGGGCAAGAACTGGCTGAGTTCGTGGTGAGTTTGAGCCTCCCTGGGGCTGCTGGGGGTGGCAAGCCCTGAGAAACCCCCGCGAGTCGCTGCCAGCCCCCTGAGATCGGTGCCCTCCCGGTGCCCTTGACCCGAGCCGGGCGTGCTCTGCCCGCTCTGCGCTCGGGCCGGGCTTTGCCCAGCGCTCAGCTCCGATAAGAGCCCCTGACAGACGCTGCCTGCGAGGAGAGCAGCGGCTCTGCGCCCTGACATGTTCCTAATCCCGCCTGCATCCCTTTCAGCCCCAGTTATCAGCTGGAGCATTTTCAAATTTGCTTACTTTTCTAATCTTTCTCCTTCTCCCCTCTGCAGTGTTACTGCTATCATGAGTTTTTCATCTCCGTTTCTCACATTTCCCTACGCAAATTGAGTGTCCATTAAAATGCTTTAAATTAAGACCTTTCCTCCTTTCATGCAGAGTGCATCGTTGCCTTTTTTGTGCATTACTTAAAAAAAATTCCTTATCACAATGTTTCAGGCAGTTTACATTATATTCTATTAAAAATCCATTTTGTCCAAGGTTGTCACAATTCATAGATTAAAGCCTTGCAGAGTGTGTTTTGTTAGGAATACATTCATAAATTCACCTCTTTAGTAGTCCCATAAGCTTGTATTTAAAACCTCTTTTTTGATAATGTAGTTGAACAAAGAGCGTAAAAAGAGGAGATTTATTTTAAATATACACACGCCAGTATATATGCCCACATCTTTTCTGATCTGTGTGGAGCCTCGCTTGGCCCTTACTTTTGCTCTCTCAAAGGACTTTTTTGGCAGCTTGTTGAGCGAGGAGATTGATTGTTGCCATCTGCATCTCTTCTCCCTCGTGCTCTCTCCTTGGGGCAGAACTCAGAATCTCATTTTGGTGGGGATAGTTGAAGCAGCAGTGTTTTGGTTCAAAAAGACACAGTTTATTCTTCAAGCACAAATAGTTTTGCTCTGTGCCCACAGCTGGGACCCAGCACTTCCATTCCACGGGAAAGGATCTGTGTGGATTTCTGCTTTGAGTGTTGCAAGGAAGTCAGGGCTGCTGGGCTTTGCTGAGAGCCCGGTGTTTTCGGCCCTCTGTGCAGAACAGCTGAGCTGCTGGAGGGCTGGGATCTTACCCTGCGCTGTCAGGCTGGATGTGGAATTAGTGCAAGAAACGCTTTTGAAATACATGGCCAGAATTTGGGGGTCTAGCAGGCACGAGTCCTTGGTGGTTTCCAGAAAACAGATCCCACTTTGTAACAAAGACCATGCAGGCTTTTTCCACTGCATTTGCCAAAAGATGGATGGAGCCTTGCAATTCTTGTATCCTTTCCTCCTGAGAGTTCTCTGGAAGCATTTCAGGAACATGCCACAAATTAGCCTGCAGTGGGACCAGGGCAAGAGGGCTTGAAAAAATGCCCTGAGCGCCTGGTCTGGCTTGGCAAGCTGCGGTACACCACAACTCAGGGCTGGCACCCTGAGGAACAGGATTTCGGGAGCTTTGCCAGAGTGATTTAGCATTTCATAGGATTAGGTTATTTCAAATCAGTGCTGGGCAGGAGCTGAGTTTCCGTGGTCTCATTTGCAAGGCTCCAGAATATAAGATATTTCGTGGTGCTCCGTGTTCTCCTTGCTGCAAAGCTGAAGAACAAACACTTCATGTGGCCCAGCCTTTGATTCAGGACAGAGGAGAAGGCACCAACACAAAAGCTTAGGCCAGAGAGTTGCAACTCAGCTCTGGAAGGGAAAATACTGAGAGATCATTTTCCTTCCTCAGGAACACTGTCATTAAATTGTATTGGATTATTACCAGGTAAGGAGAGTCTGATCCTTGGCAAACTAGTATTTTAATCAGGAAGGTTATATTTATGCTAACTAGCAAAGTTAATAAAATCGATTTAACCTGCAGTGCTGAGTAGAGTGTTATTGAGACCAAACTGGTTCTTCTCACCTAGGGATTATTTTATCTTCGTGTCTATAATACAGCTTCTGTCTCTCAGGATATCCATCACTGCATAAATTAAACTTGCATGAGGGGTACTCAGCATGCAGAAGTAGAAAGAGTGAAATCTTCAGAAGGCTTTTTTTCAAGTGTCCTCAGAAGTATTTATTCTGTTACCTGGAAATTTATATATTTTTTAAATTGATGCAGACCAGCTCAGCTCTAACATTTGACATCCTCTGTCTTTAAACTTGAATGAAAAATTAAGATTCTATTACGATCATTCAATTGGTTTACTATTTTAAGGGGTATTTACAGAATTCAGATTATTAAATTATTTTATTAAACTGTAATTGTAATATGTATATATATATTTAAAACAGGAAAAGCAGTTATTTTATGTATTTATAGGCCTGCAAATACATCGTCCTGTTTTAAAACAATTCACTTCTTTTCCTATGCTTGTGAATACCCTTTGAAGCTGGAATATCAGCCAAAAGAAAAATGTAAAATTTGCTGCCAGTTAAGGTTTCTGCATACATTTATTTAAACTAAATATGTGTTATTGGAACGGATGATCAGCTGAGCAAAGATGTATCATTTGGTTTTGTTTTCAAAGCTTTGGGTACGCCTCGAAAACAAGAGCTGGGTTCTTCCCTCTGTGTCCTCACTTTGCCAGAGTTTGTGGCAGGGCTGGCACGAGTGGCAGCTTTGGGCCTGTTGGCGCTGCCCCGTGGGGAGCCCCGTTCCCCAACGCTCCTCCTGTTCCCGCTTTGCCCAGCGCAGGCAGCACACGCTCCACGGGAACCCGACGCTCCCTGGGGTGCTCAGCACCCTCCCTGCCACACTGGAACGCTCTCTCAGAGCTCTTTGGAGGTGTTTCTTCATTGAATTCCTCCACTCTGCCCCAGAATGACACCCTCGGGCCCTGTGTTGCCTCCAAGCCATGAGGAACGGGAGGATGGGCAGAGGTTCCCGCTGTGTCCCCAGCAGCGCCCGGTGCAGCGCAGGGGTGTGAGGAGCTGATTCAGTGCAGGGAATTGGGAACCTGAACTTCCCTGGGGTGCTCAGCACCCTCCCTGCCACACTGGAACTCTCTCAGAGCTCTTTGGAGGTGTTTCTTCATTGAATTCCTCCCCTCTGCTCTGCCCCAGAATGACACCCTCGGGCCCTGTGTTGCCTCCAAGCCATGAGGAACGGGAGGATGGGCAGAGGTTCCCGCTGTGTCCCCAGCAGCGCCCGGTGCAGCGCAGGGGTGTGAGGAGCTGATTCACTGCAGGAATTGGGAACCCGAGGCTGTGCTGTGCTCGTAGCCAGGGTCAGTTCGGCACAGGGCAGGCTGATGCTGCAGTGAGGAGTTTGGTGCTCCCGTAAGATAAATAAGCCCATGAAGACGGGCAGCTGCTGCGGCCACAGCACACAGCAGAGTGCTGTTACCCTCACTGGGAAGGCATCGGGCCGTGCACTCAAACACTTCCTGATGTGTTTATTGCCGGAGGAACTCGCTTGGCCCCAGGACTCCGAGTGTGTAAAGTGCCACCAGCAGCAGCAGTTGTCTGACAGAAGATCAATTGCATGTGTTGCTGTGCACAAAAGAGCAGTAACCGGTGCAGACAGACAGCCTTGCTCGGGCTTATTTTGGGCCGTGCAAAGGCAGTGGGCTGGGTGCCATGGAGTTCACATAGTACCATAAAGTGAATGAGTAAGAGGAGCAGAGGGAGAAAAGAAACACAAGGAGATGTGTAAAGCAGACAGGAAAGAATCGAGAAGAGCTGAGGGGAAAAAAGCCAGGGGGATGGGAAGGGAAAAAAGCCAGGGAGGTGAGAAGGGAAAAAAGCCAGGGAGATGGGAAGGGAAAGCCACTGCTGTCACCTCCTGCCAGACTGATATAGGTGAGGACATTGGAGTTCCTCAGGACTCCCTCCCACCATGAAAGCCATATTTCCATGAAGCCAGCCTTCAGCTAGTTTGGAAAGGAAAGCTTTGAATTAAAAATTAGTGGTGCTTAAGGAGTGAGAAGAAGCCACAAATGCTGTGGTGCTGTGTACTTGGGTGTTTCCCTCCTCTTCTTAGGCACTTGCTGCCTTCCTTAGGTCTGAGGTATTATGGACAAAGAAATGTGCTTTGGATGTAGGGTGCCCTTGGTCTTTAGATCCTGCAGGAGTTCATTTCTTGGCCTTTGGCCACCCCCAAGACAGCTCTGTCTCCTGAGCCATTGATGAAGAGGATTTTGTCTTTAATGCAGCAGTTTTCAGGCTGTGACCTCCATTGTGAGTGACGGAGTCTGTTCTGCTTTGTGTAAAGAGTGTTCCAGTGAGAAGCATCTACACACATTTTCAAACACAAGCGACTACTGAGTCACAAAGAAAACCTCAGTTAGGAGAATTTTAACTAACCTGTATTCTTTACATCTCTGCCTTTTTGTATGAAAGAACCCAGGCCAGCTTGGCAATGTTCCTATTAGATGAAAGCACTGACACCTCACAGTAGCTTAGAGAGGACATAAAAATAATAGACAAATTAACAGCAGTAGGAGGGACAACGTATCGTAGAAAACTGTGGTGCGAGGATCAAATATCATTTCTGGAGGGTCTTTTTTCCTCTTTTATTTTCTCCTTCTTTTAAAATTCAAGGCCAAGAACAATGAAATTGTCTCCATCTCCTGTAGGGAGCCTAATAGCCTGGAAGCCACATGAATTCCCTCCTGGCCAGCCAGCTCTTTGGGATGGCTGTTTCTGCCTCTCTCTCAGCTGGGCTCAGTGCTGCTCTGGCAGAACCTGCAGCAGAGCTGGGTCAGAGGGAGCAGTGACTGCTAGAGCAGATAATGGCTCCTGGCCTCAGTTCACCAGCCCAGGAAGGTGTATCTTTTTGAACAAATGCACCTTTGGCCAATGGAGCAGCCTGGTGTGCAGTGCAGGGAGCCCCAGAAAAGCCAATGTTCTGTTGTCTGGAAATTTTGGAAAATGAGGAACATCTTGTTGGAAGAACTCAATACAGACAGAAGCATGAAAACTACTTAGAAAATTGATGCTTGATAAAGATCTCTGGACTTGCCAAACCAGTAGAAAGCTTTGTGGAAATCCAGAGAAATATGCAGAAAATTTCTTCTGGCAGCATTTGTTTGATGGGACTGCAGTGAGTTAGAAAAATATTAGAAAAAAAACCAACAAAACCCAAACATTGGAACTCTGGACCCTTTGGTCTCTTCCTTGGTGCACAGGTGAACATGCAAAGGAGTTGCTTAAATAAACTCTTCACGAGTGTAGTCCATAGAACCATAGAACCGGATCCAAACCCTATTCTGAGCAACAGAAAAGCAAACCAAATCATTCTGAAATTGGTCTTGTTTTTTAATTTGACCTAATTACCTCCATTTTGGGTATATCATTCCTTGATGTGAAGCTTAATATTGATGTAACAGTTGGGAAAGTTTAATTTCAGGGTAGGGTGGTCTGTATAATTAGGACTGCAAGAACGTGGCGGGGAGGCTGGGAGCCAATTTCCGAGGCATGCAGATGAGCGAGTGACTGCTGAAATCGTTATTCATCCAGTGGAGCTTGCACGCTTTTTCCACGTTGGATGCCAAAGGGAATGATGACATATTCACAATCCATGGGCTTCTCCAAGTCTCTGCTGGTTTCCTGCCTGCTCTTTCCTGTGCAGTGCGTTTTAATGGCCGTGGGCATGATGGCACGTGGGTACCTCAGGAGGTCCGTGATGAAAATCTGTGCAGTCGTGGGGAATTTCTAAAGCTTTGCAGAGTTCTGTGGGCACGTTGCAGCCGTGCTAATTGATAACTGAAGTGTGAGTGATAAAGCCATGGCTGCTGAACTCATCACTCTCATAAAGATGTCCTGACTCCAGGAACAAAATGATTGTGTGTTGGATTTTGGGGGCTTGTTTCTATAATTTAATCACCTTTTTCCTTTGATGGCTTGAAGTAGCTTTTTCCTTGGTGTTTGCTGGTCTGAATACCCAGGAAACACAATTCTTAGTACAATTCATCTTGTAAATGTGGGGTCTGCACAGTTCAGGTATCTGTGCAGCACCTTTAGATACCTCCCATCACCTCACTGATGGGAAAGCTTCACTGACCCGTACGGAGATCCCAGAAGGAAGGAGGAGACATGATCCAAACCCTTATGCCACAAAGCATGACCCGATTGGCCTGTAAATATTGTACTCTTTAACATAGTCCCAGCTTGCAAACCTATTGCAGACTGAGGAGAGCAGCTTTATGTAGGGTGCCACTTAAGTACCCACTTGGTTTGAAGTACCTGCCTTGTTTCTGTGCGTGGCAGGTGTAATGATAAAGGAGGTACTCAGAGCCTGCAATTAGAGACACCAATCTGCAGAAAATACAAGTCTTGATGGTGAGCCACGTTCTGTATAATGACAGGCATTAGTGTGTCACACCTGAAATACTGTGGAAATCAGAAACTGGAATTTTCTGTAGCGCAGGAACATTTCTGGGGATATTTCAAGTGTTGCTAAGGAATTTATTTTTGGCAACTGTACACAGGGATTTAAGTACCATAATTGGATTGTTCTTTGATATAATAGACTGGAAAAGATTATTGAATGGATGTGAAATCGGGGAGCTGGTATTTGAGGTGTGTTTAATTCCCTCTTTTACCAATTTATGAGTTTGGCTTGTAGCAAAGCCTACTGCACACATTTGGATTCCATTCGTGATGTGTTGACTTGCTTACTTAATAGCCAGTGCATTAAAGTACAAAAGCTAACAACTCGTTTATTAGGCATTTAGCCAAAATTTACTCATTTTATTGTTAGGAGGTGCTGTTGCTAGACAGGCAAATATTAAGTTTGTTACATTGATTTATTTGAATCATCTGTGCCAAGTACATTATAAAACAGCCCAGCATTAACTTTGCATAAATTATTTTTTGCTTTAGTTAGAGTTTTTCACTCATTTTGCCATTAATATCCCTCACCTGTGTTTACAACTTAAAAAGTTACAAACTTTTTATGTTCATGTTTTTATGGGTAACTTTAAAAGTTATAAACTCTTGTAAAATGAAAAAATAAAAATTGGCTGATGCTTTTGTCAGTGTCAGCATGTGATTTTTATCTGTTTCTTGTAAGCCCCAGTGTTTATTTGAGAAGAGCATTAAACGGGAATTAAGCACTTTGCACCAGGACTGTTCATCAGCTCATTTCACTGGCCTGTACCAGGGGAATCTCCCTTTGGCACTTGGCTGAAAATGCCATTTTATTATAAACTTGGACATCCTGTCTTTGGGAACTCACACTCGGAAGCTGTGTTTATTCTTTCTGCATGAGTTGCTCTTTGTGGATTCTCCCAGGACACTTGTTAAGGGGTTTGCTGTGAAATATTGCCGTCATTAAGGCAAATCACTAAAGCTTTAGCAAAAAAGCTTTCCTTAAAACCAACTGCCAATAACTTGATCTTGCAAAAATGCCTTTTTTTTTTTTTTTTTGGTTGGTATAATTAATGAACTGGTTGGATTCTTCTGGAGTTTTCTCGGGCTCACTGGGCTCAAAAGCTTGGAACGTACAAGTCCCAGGAAGAGCTTTGTTGTTGGGGGTTGCTCTTCTGCATTTTTTGGTTCTTATCCCCTTCTGGAGTTGTGAGCAGCCCTGAGCTGAGCTGGGCGCTCACAGCCCCTCCTGATCTGCTGGGCAGCAGCAGATAACCCTTCTGATAACCCCCTTCTGATAACCCTTCTGATAAGTGATCATCAGTGATCTGATCTGATCTGATCGTCAGTGATCTGATCTGATCATCAGTGATCTGATAATCAGTGCTCACCCCGTCTGATAACCCTTCTGATAACTGATCATCAGTGATCTGATCTGATCTGATCATCAGTGACCTGATCTGATAATCAGTGCTCACCCCTCCTGATAACCCTTCTGATAAGTGATTATCAGTGATCTGATCTGATCTGATCTGATCATATCTGATAGTATCTTAT
>VWPU01001217.1:0-24514 GCA_013398955.1 Callaeas wilsoni | reverse complement strand
TGATCTGATCATCAGTGATCTGATAATCAGTGCTCACCCCTTCTGATAACCCTTCTGATAAGTGATCATCAGTGATCTGATTTGATCATCAGTGATCTGATAGTCAGTGTTCACCCTTTCTGATAACTCTTCTGATAAGTGATCATCAGTGATCTGATTTGATCATCAGTGATCTGATAGTCAGTGCTCACCCCTTCTGACAGCCCTTCTGGTAACAGATTTGCCAGCACTGCTGCAGCTGCTGGCTGAGCTGGAGCCTTGGCTCCCCCAGGGATATCTGTGCCCCTGGCAGCCAGGGCAGCGCGGACCCCGCATCCCCGCAGGCTTCACACACCTCAGCTCCTCAGCCGAGGCAGGGATCAGCACTGCACAAGCAAAAAGAATGGTTTTGTCTCTTCTCTTGGGAGTTTTCAGTGCAGAGATTTAAAGCTGGAAGTATTGACCTCGGCAGTGAGGGGATGGTGGAGGTATTTGGATGTATGGGTTCCTATTTTCACTCTCCCTTTTGGACAATTTATGTCCATGCTGGTTTTCTAAGTCTGTGACTGGTGTATCTTTTTGTTAGACAAGCACTTCTTAATGGTGCACCAGTTAATTTCTCTGGTGACAAGAGGAAGAAATAAGTTATTCCTCTTTTAAAAAAGAGTGATTTAAGTAGGGAATAATGAATGCAAAATGCTGTCATTAAAAATCAGCAGATAAGCTGATGGATCATCTGTCATTCCCAAGCCTTGCCATAAAGAAAAAGTAGATTTTTTTTTTTTTTTTTTAAATAAAAATGGTAATGATGAGTATGGAACGTGCTGACTATGAATGCCTTAATAATGAAAACTGTTATTTATTCAGTCAACAACACCTTGCGACTGCTGCTTAACAGCACCTTGTAGGAGGAAACGACTTCTTTCATACTGAATTTTTTCATTTGATTACCAATTGTTATCCTGTTATTGTTGTGAGCTGTTTATTGGTCAATACCACAGGGCTCCAAAAAGCCATCTCTGGTACCTGTGTTGAGTGGAGTCACGTGCAGGACGCTGTGCCCAGCTCTCAGTGGAGCCGGGCTTGTTTCAGGGACAGACTTTTGGGGAGCTCATTACAGAGCCTCAGCTGATGCTCACAAGGGCAGAGAGCAGCTGTTCTCTCTGTTTTGCATGCCTTTATTTAGGTCTCTCTTGGAATGGGAGGCGCTGCTCCTCGGCAGCGTGGCCAGCAATCCGGGTATCGGACTGGGAGCTCTCGAGTTCAGCCACATGGAAAAGCTGACACTTGCATGAAACAGGACCTGTCCCAGCCCAGCATCTGACTCAGGCAGAAACCAGTGCTCTGTCCCTCACCGCACACCCTAGAACATTTATCTTTCCCGTGCATTACAGGGAGACGGGGAAAGAGAAGTTCAAGCCCTCATCTCACTACATTCTCCATCCCAAAAAAGCATTTCCAAAGGCTGTGTCTGAAGATCTGAGCTCCCTTTGAGTAGCTGTTTGCTGCTCCACAATTAGCTCAGCTTTTCCAATTACTCATGTTTTACACATACGGTAACCCCAAGCCAGATGAACGTAGACAAGTTCTGAAAAGACTGTGGTGGAGGGAAAAAAAAGTGTCAAATGTTTTCTTAGAAGCTGAAAATACCAGCAGATGTCTGTTGATTTGGAGCTATCCAGGCATTTGTACCTTTATTCTTTGCATGAGTGCTGAAGGCCACTGTAGGGCTCCTTTCTTTGTGTTTTACAGAACAAAGTCTCTGATCTTTTGAAAAAAATATATTTTTATATATATATATATATATCTATATATATATATAACAACAAATAGTATAAAGAGCTGGAGAACTGGATGGATGGGGGCAGGAATTGAGTGGGACTGGTTAAATGGAACAAGAAGTTGATCACCTGCAGTGGGACAATTTGTGGTTTTGCCTCTTGCGATTCAGTGAATTGGTGAAGCGTTGGGGCTGGCACCAGCTGATCCTTTCGTTTCCCTTTTCTGATGAGGGGATGTCTGCTGGACTTCTCCCCTCCACCTCTCCCTCCACCCCGAAGCTCCAGCAGAGACCAACAGGAGCGCTGTGGTTCTGTGAGCTGTAATTCTGTTCCAGCCATGATTATATGTCAGTCTGCTGCACACTGTAAGTGCTACTCCTGGGTTCCTGCTGTGAACAGTTGATTAGATTTTAGTACCTTTTATACTGTAGATAAGGATTTTTTTTTTTAACAAAGCATAGTAACACACAAAAGCCCCCATTTATATTTTTATTCTTTTCTTCCCCCCGCCCCCTCCATAAGTCGTGCTTAAATACAAAACTGAAATGTTTTTTGGCAAGCCTGACCTTCCTTAACCCAATCTGTCCTCCCACTCCAAATAAAATTCAATTTAAAGCTCTATCTTGGCCCTAAATTGTAGGATAAGTCTTTGACCTAGGTAGAAGTTTTCTACAAAATGTGAATCTTAAGCTGAATTTTGGACTCTCTCTGACGAAATGAATGCTAACTGCAAGTTTATTTGTAATCCCACTTGTTACATTTTTCATTGTCAGCACAAGCTTTATTCCTCCAAATATATTATTGAATGAAAGAAAGCAGCTATTCTTTTATCTGTTACTGCTGATGCCTGTAATTCATCCTGTTCATTTTCTGTGCTGCTATTTTCTTTGTGTGGATCTTCTCAGGCTTATGTAGCACAGAAAAACTTAATTGCTTAAGTCTGATGTACTTTTCTATTCCTGGCAACAGTGTGGGTTGCTGAACCATTATGTGGGAGCTGCCTTCTGGAATATGAAGTGTGTGTTGCAGTTGGGATGTGGCAGGGTTAGGGCCCAGTCTAGGAGGAGCCTTTTAATTGCTTTTTGGATATTTTCTATAATGCAGCCAATTCTGCTGTTATTTCCTTGCTTTTTGCAAGTGGAAGGTTTTCTTTTTGGAGGTCTCATGCTACAAGGCTTTCTTAAAGTTTATGGGACCATTTGATTTTGGGAGATCGAGAAGGGCACTCTGAATTCATACCAGCAGCTGATGTTTGACAAAATCCGGGAAGGAACTCTTTATCTGATGCCATGAAAGACCCATTACTCTTCATAGCTAATCTAGTTTGGTTTCTTGCTAATCAAAGCTTCATTTGGTTGTTATTTCAGCTTTGGTTCCACCCATTTACCATTAAACACTAGGACAGTGCTGGTACTCTCATGTACAGAGGAGTTTTATTAAGCAGGGATGATGATGATGCATATTGACAAGTCACTTTTTTATCATGTCTTTTCAAATATTTACATTCTAAATCCCAGACTTCTCGAGTCAAGTGATTTTGAAGAAGGACTGCTCTTGCATTTGAATGTAAAAAGTAAGATTCTGCTTGTTTTGACTGATGAAAAGTCTTGAAAATTTCATAAGCCTCAAAAGATGAGAGCAAGGAAAGAACAGCCAGAGCTTTAGGAATCCTTAGGATGAGCTCCTGACTGTGCAGGGTGTGGTGTGTGATGTCCGTGTGTTGGTGATGCTCTTGGAGCCCTTGCAGAAGCACCACGCCGTGGCAGGGAGGGCTTAAACTTCCAGGCATAAATTATCTGTCTGCTGGAAGCGCTCATTGAATTTCCTGTCTTGGTGATTAATGATGGAGCAGACAGTAATTTTAATAGGAGCATGGTTAGTCTACCTGTTAATAGCCCATGCACACAAACGGGGTGGGTTCTGAGGAGCCTGCCCTGCTAATTAGTATTTCTGTGCCTTCACTAATCGCTTGAACTGGGAACTTGGCCAAAACTAACAGAAGAGACTTCCAGTACAATAAATTGTTTTAATTTTGTGATCTGATCTTATGCATGGCTCAGTGTTTCTGAAGGCAAGGGCAGAATAAAATCTCATTTTGCATGATAACATATGCAAATCAGAACTTTTTGGTCCCAGATGAAGCTTCACTTCTATTGACATGGTGCTAAGAAAATGCTGCTAAGAATAAAAAGCCACTAAAACTTTATTTTGCTGATAATATTCCATTATTGCTTTGTAAGCTACTTTATCCATAGGGCAAAATCTGCCAGAGAGATAAGATCCCATAATTCCTGTTTGCTTGTATCATTCCCTTTATGATTTATAGACTGCTGAAGATGTTCGTGGCATTTTGCAGACATATAAAAGATTGACATGTTCTTGCCTCAAAGAACTTAAAAATTCTTCAGTTTAGCAGCACTCAGCAGTTCCTCCTGTTTGAATTTTACTTTTAATGGCACTGTATAAAATCACTATTGCACAGCCACCAAATGAAGTGGCATTTTATTTTTAGTTACAAATGAGATGT
Organism: Callaeas wilsoni; assembly: GCA_013398955.1. Lineage (NCBI taxonomy): Eukaryota > Metazoa > Chordata > Aves > Passeriformes > Callaeidae > Callaeas > Callaeas wilsoni. The sequence goes on along the minus strand of VWPU01001217.1, from coordinate 20,227 downwards.
TTTTAACATGTTTGCTGTAGGTCCTAGACTGTCTGTGGGATGAGCTGGAAGGTTCTGTTCCCAATCCCCTCCTCAACTCTTTACTTGTATTTAAAACCTCTTCTCACCATTGACTGGAAAGAATTGGATGCCATTTTATTTACCAGTATTTCAAATGTCACTTTGCTGCTTGATTCATCTTTACTTTCTGCATTACGTCCTTGCAGTAAAATGTGAGTGAAGTCCCACCTTGATACCTGCAATTTTAGGATTTCCAGGCAGTCGTGTAAAGCAAAATCCTTCTATATCCTGCCCAGGTAATTTTACAGAACTACATGTATAAACACAACATTAAAAGCAATTTTCTGAGCCTCATGATTACACTGATTTTGTTTGTCACACACCTGCATGTCCTGACTTGCCGCGTTCTGTCACTCACAGTAAACTCCGTCTCTGGGTGTAACGTGACAGATGCTAATGAACATGATACATCACAAGTTTTAAAAGCAGAGATACTTGGAAAGGTCTTACTTTCACCTTACTGTATGCTTTGAAAAATTAATTTTATTGAAAATAAAGTAAGATTCTGGGGGGCTTAAGGGGCTGTACACTTGACCCTAAGCATAAATTAAATCCACTTAAATTTTGTGGCTTGCTTTGATGAATCCCAGCCTAAAAGATTTTTGAGCAGCGGACTGGTGGGAGGCAGGAATTATTCAGAGAGGTTTTATTCCTAAGGAGGTGAGTGAAAAAACTCCTACTAATTTCAGTGGGAGCTCGAGTAACCTGCAATGCTCTCGTCCAGTTACAGGTTCTCAGCGCAAGGCAGCAGCAGGGGTGGCTTTGTCTGGATTTGTGGCTGTAATAAAGGCACTTGGAGGATCGTGAGATCAGAAGTGCTGGAGTTTGTCAGACACCCTGCCTTCCCCTTTGAACAGAGGCTCAGCAGAGAGCACGGTGTAACAGAATTTACAAAATACAGTTTCAAAGACAGCAAACTTTGTTAAGGACTTTGGGCGACGAGTCCTACTGCTGATTCTGCTGTCAGCCTTGAATGCAGCATTCCATGGGTGAAATACTCGCCCGTGGAAGTGTGAGAATAGAGATTGTGTAACAGCTGTCTCATAATTCCCTAATCCAGGGGGTTTGTTCCGTGCCTGCCGTGGGAGATGAGATGATGTGCTGGGTGAACGCTGGCTCAAACCTCCGGTTTCTTTGCTGTTTGCCATCTCCAGTTGCCTGCAATGGGGGATCATGCTCTGGGATGAGCTTTTTATGCACTGCTGGGCATCACCTTCCTTCTGGGCTGTTCTCTTCCTCATCATTGTGGCTGATCCGATTGTTGCCGGTTTTTCACCCCGTCCCTGCGCTGATGAAACACCTTTTGACTCCTGGTGGCAAATCAGGACTGCCCAGTTGTGTCTTTAGTCATGGAAGAAAGAATTGAAATGGATTTTAGCAAACCTTTTGTGGCTCATCACATGCTTTAACCAGCAGCGGGGCGAGGTGAGGAGGGCAGGGTGCAGGTGAGGGCACAGAACGTTCAGGAAACAGGAGGCCCTGCTCATACAGGCGTGTGAGGACTGCGTGGGCACTGAGGTGGGCACTGCCACGCTGCCCGTGCCATCCCGGGGCACCGCACGCGAGGCCAGCGCGGCGTGAGCCGGGCCAGCGTCTCTGTGGCCCGCACAAATGTTTTATCAGTCACGCTGTAAACGGCAGGGATCGTCGGCATTTGTGTCACACGCTCCGCTGGGGTGAGTTAATATCCTCGCTGACGGAGTGCTCTGCCTGCAGGGACCATTTTGTGTGTAGCACTGGTAGCGAGAGCGATCCCGGCGCCGTGCGGGGTAGGAGACTGATGTGTGCTGTGCTAAACGGCGTCTGGGGCTTTGCCGGGGCCCTGTTCATAAAACACAACAAAGTGGCGACAAGTACAAACCTTGTCAGCTAAAGGATCTGCTGGGAATACCAGAGAGTACTTAGTGACTAAAACAAATCAAATTTTGAAATCCTCCCTTCCGAAGGAAAGCACAGAGGGGATTTAACTACAGTGAGCAAGTGTCTTTGCAGGGAAATGGCAGCGGGAGCGGGGCGGGCGAGAGGAGGCTCCGAATTAGCTCGGCTGTGCTGGGGCAGAGTTCTCTGGCGAGGCTGGTGTGTGGCTCCGAGGAAAGGGAACAGCAGCGCTGCCTGGCAGGTGTGGAACCATCCTGAGCAGCAAACCAGGCCTGGTTGTGGCTGTGCCCTCTGCGCTGTGGCACTGGCAGCAGGTGCTCTCCAAAGCCCTTCTGGATGGTGAGAGCCTTCCTGCTCTGTGCTGCAAGGGGTTAAATATACGTTGTGTGCTGCTACCCTATTTGTGTATGGGAAGATTCCTTTTTAATTGTAATTAGGCTGTCCTTGTGTTCGTGGCATGTTTCCATATGGGAATTGTTCCTGACAGAAGCTGTTCCAGGAGTTTGGCTGCTCGCCTGGTGCTGGGGAGCTGGGCTTCAGCTCTCTTCTAAACCAGATGCTCCCTCCGTGACTCTGGCCAAGTCACTTAGACTCTGTGCCTCAGTTTCTAATCATAAAATGGGCATATTAACATCTGCTTCTCTCACAAGGAACTTGGGAACATGGTGATCACAAGGAGTTGAACTCTCTGGGAGCGTTGGGGGGAATGGTCCATGTTCCTCAGGCGGGCAGAGAGCAGCACCCGTGAGTCTGACTCTGGCTTGTACCATGTCCTCAGATGAGGGAGACTAAAGCACCAGTTCCAAGCGCTGGCTTCAGTTTCCAGCAAAGCTCCAACTGACCCTGAAGTCTTTGATAGCCACAGAAAGAGAAGCAACTCTGAAATGGACGCTCTCTTCCTCTGCCTAAAAATGAACGTAAACTTCCTTGGGATTTTTAGAAACGTTTGTACCTAACTGTTGTTGAGGTTTGCAGCAGTATGACAGAAAGTTCTACTAGGCCCTCAGTATTCTGTCTTCTGGTCACTGAAGTCATTCTTTTCATTTTTATTGAAGGGCTGTTTATTCCCTTGCAGTGGTGCCTCATGAGCCTCATTCGCACCACCATTACCTTGGAGCTTGACTGGAGAACTTCTCAGTCCTCTCTGGCAGTGGCCGGTTTGTCCAGCACAGCCTGGTCGCTGGTGTCCTGGCGCTCTGGAGATGGAACGTGTGCTGTGCAGGCTGGGTCACTGAAGTCCTGCCAGGAACATCCTTTCTTTGGATGGGCCACGATGCTTTGTCTTCACTTGTGTATCACTAAGTAGCCCGAAATGCTGGGCTGGAAGTTGATTTGTGTCTTGCTCTGATTTATCTTCTTTCTCTTTCATTTTTTTCTCTGAACTATAGCATTGTTTCCCCTAAGGACAGGACAGGGCATTTTCTCTATTACATGGAGCATTATTGAAAACTTGTAGAAAATTATGTTGCCTTTCACCATTCTCTACTATTGCATTAACTTGTTGAGAGATCTCCAGCAGGTAACTGAGTTTTCTCCAGCAGAGACTCTGCTGTCTCGAGCCTATCACGTTAATCTCCCCTTAATTAGATCCTTCATCCCATTCTCAGGAACAGATGGGAGGCTCGGGGCTGTGCAATACTTGGGATCTCCTGGGACACCTGAGGAGGAGTCCTCCAGCCCTTCCCAGAAGCAGTCATGCCCATCGAGGGTTTCTGTGAGGGCTGTGCCGGGGCGATGTGTGTGTGCTCTCTGCTGCCTGGGGAATGCTGCAGGCTCTCACTGGCCTTACAGTGTTCCCATCTCCCTGCACCTCAGCAGCCCGAGGGAAGTGCTGAGGTGAGCTGCCCATCTTTCCTGCAAGGATATCCGATTTAAAGTGGATTTTGGCTCAGCAGAAACTCATCTTTGTGATGAGAAATCTGATGAAAACCTCTGAATTTCTGGCTGAACAGTCCAATGCTGTCTCAAAGAAGCACACAGAAAAGCTCAGGACATCCAGTGGTAATCAAATTTCTCATCAACAACGTGAGCTGTGCATTGCTATGCAGTGTTTCCAGTGAGACCCTGCTTTTTGCCTGGTATCCATCCACGGGCTGGGGAATATCCTCATGTAGCACAAAGCAGAAGTGTACAGGTGTCCCTGTGTCGTGTGTCCATAAACAAAGCTGCTGGAAAGGGGATGTTGACAAGGGAAGGAAAGCAAAACACAAGAAATCTGAGCGCTTTTCCCCTGGCTATTGTAAAAGAAGATGAACTGCTGTGTGCTTGTGGTGACAGTTATTTTTTGACATTATTGTAACCTGTTTGCTTTCTTGGCTTGTCAGCCACAGGTGTGCTGGTCAGCAGACAGCCCTGTCTTTGGATCAATACCTGTTGGAGCTGCAGTTTCTCTGACAGAAAACCCGTTGTACAGTTTTGTTGGTTTATCCCCTCCATTCCTTCCTTCACTGCTCTAAGCCTTTGGTTCAGCTCTGCAGATGCCAAAGTTTTTAAGTGAAACTTTAAACTTTGGATTTTAGTCTGGAACAGGACATTGCGACCATCACTTGGAAACTGTGGGAGATGGTGCAGACAGTGAGCTCAGCCTGTGAAGATTGGGTACATGAAGATGAGGAAGAAGCTGTGAGTGAGAACCCTAAATGGAAGGGTTTTGATCTGTTTTGTTTGCTGCGGCTTGGAAAACAGACAAACCCATTAAAATGAGACCATAAAACAAGCCACTGGTTTTGGTCTATGTACAAGTTTGGCAAGACTCAAAGCACAGAGAGATGAGATTTAAAGCAAGTATCCTTCTGAAATTATAGTCTGGAACAGGGAGCTCCACACCAATCGATGGGAATCTGCTTTTGTTATGGTCACAAAAACTGCGAGGCTGACTCATGCTATTACAGTGATGCACAGTGTTGTCAAGGTAATGGATTTGGGCACTTGGCAAAGACTGGGAGGGTGTAAAAGGCAAGGAGGTATTCTGCCAGACTCCAGGAGGAAGCTTCATATTAAGGACTTTTTTTTTTTTTTATGGCTGAGATGGAGAACACTCAATTTTTGTTGTAGAAGTGAGAATTTTATGCCCTAGCCTATTGCTGTTGTGGTGCACATCAGCCATGGGAATGCTGTTCTTTCCCAAATGTAGCAGGGTGTGTGAACTTCTGCTGCCTTGCCTCCTCCTGCCGGTGCCTGAGAAGCTTCTGTCCACAGGGCTTAAGTGGAAAATAGAAATGGGAACTAAGAGCGAGAAAGTAAAGATATTGTGCATCTTGCAGTTCCTTGGGGAAAGAACTTGGCTGTAAAGGAATTGCTGGGCTGAGTTCTGGCTGAATCTGAAGAGATTGAGGTAAGGAATAAGCCTCCAAGGACCATGTCTGCAATCTATCAAGGCCTTTTTTTTCCTTTCTCTTTGTTTTCCATAACTGCAACAACATTTAAAAGTACTTTTTAAGGACAAGATTGAAAAGATCAACCATAAAGGCAGGAGAAGTGGGGTTTCTCTTATAAAAACTTTGCAATTCAGTCAGCCTGCTTAATTGTGCTTTGATAAAAAGAGAAACTGATAGGAGGAGGGGGAAAAAGAAAAAGAAGAAAGCAACTACCTGTTAAAAATTATCAGGATGAGAGATTGCTGTCTGTAAAGCTTCTTAAGACAAATCCTTCCTTATGTAACTCCTCAGCTTTCTTTCACTTACTGAAACGAAATCAGAAGCTGACAGGAAAAGTGAAATGTCTACACTAATGAGATAATCTGACTTATCGAGACCAATAAGGCAAAGGATGCGTTAAGTGTTGGAATAACAGAGCTGGAGACTTGTCTGGAGCAGGGAGTGCTTTGAGGGAATGCGATGGGAGAGCTCTCAGGGGCTCAGAGAACAGCGGTGGCTGTGTTGAGGTGTGTGCCAAGGTCACTTCGGGCCTAGGCTGGGGGACCACTTTTGCCTTCTCTGTAGCCTTTTTTTCTCCTAAAAGAGACAATGGCAAGGGATAGGAAACTCAGAGAACGAGAGGAGAGTCCATCCTGCAGTTTGGAAGAGGAATGTTGTGGGTTTTGGAGACTGGACCTGAGTTGCCAAGAGTAAGTGGCTCGTTTATCCAAACTCGATGTGTTTGGACCTTCTTTTAGAGGTCCTCATCCAACCTCCAGCTAAGCTGGTGGGAAAGCTTCCCTGAATTCTTGTTTTTTTGGATCAGGCTTTCGGTGGTAGAAATCTAGAGTCACACTTTGGTACAGGACAGGACCAGGTGGAAAGGAATTGTCAGGAAAACACCCACCCATGTTTAACTGCAGGTTTGCAGTTATCCTGAGCATCAGGGCTGAGTGTTTATGAAGCTCCCCTGAACAAAATCCAAGGTAATGTTTGTTTTTATGTGGTACCAACAGCATGCACACAGGTTCTCTAATAGCCTCTGGTTTTGCCTGAGGTGAGAGATAGCTGGGGCTGGCATTTGTTGGAGATTTATCTTGTGAGAGGTGCACTTTCTGCAGCTCAAAGTGAATGAATTCACTTGCAGTTTGAAATGTCATCCTTTTTCATGAGTGTTTAGGATTCACAAGCAGTTTTGTACTGGAAAGCCATTTTGAGGGGAGTTCTGTTATATTTTGGCAACAGAGCTGTAGCCACTTCAGTCCAACAGCCTTGTGCCTGTTGGCAGCGAGGCTCTGGAACATTCCCTGCCCCTGAGGAACAGGCAAAGCACCACTGCTAAAACAGAGCTCACAAATGTGGTAGCTCTGGTAGCAAATGGCCCAGATGATCCAGTGGGTCACCTCCAATCCTGCTTTGTCCTTGCTTGTGCATGAGGGAATCTCTGAGTCAATTTAGTGTGTCCTAAACTATCCTAGAAGTGACGATATTTTACTTTTCCAATGACAACACACAATGAAGTTGGATTGTACATGTAACAATTCACTGAGGCTAAATGAGCTGCTGCTTAAAAATAGTTTGGTGGTAGGCATTTAATCATCCCAATCTAACTGTAAGATACAGCGATAATCCTTTTGTTCCAGTAAATTAAATGCCAACAGGCCATTTAAGCAAAAGAGAGTGAGGCTCCATGAGAAACATGGCACAGTACATTAAAAAGAACTGTGGAGAAAGGTGATTCATTAAAGTAAATGCCAACCTTGAGAGAAGGACTCTAACAACCTATTAATATAAAACAAATAATAGCTTATACGTGGTCTTTTGCCACCCCATATTCTATTATTTCTCTTTTCTTGGGCAATACAGAGCTCTGCCAGCAGTGAGGGAAGAGCTCACGAGTGGCAGACTTTGGACTGATTGGACAGTGACAGCATTTGTCAACTTAAGTAAAGACAGTAAAAGTCAACACACTACCGGTAGAGGTAAAATTCTGGTGTACAGGAATCACTCTGAGCTCAAAGTTTAGCCAGAGACGCCGAGTCTCGGATATGTGGCTAATTAGCTCTGCAGAGCTGCAGGGATCCACCAAGACTAATAGCAGTTGTAGAAAGGTACAGATTTTATGTGATGTCTTTCTCTCGTCAGTGGTTACTTGTGCAGGAAGTCCATTTCTGTTTACTTTAAGATTTGAATTTTTAGGTGAAAATAGTTTATCTGGATAAAAAATAAATAAATCTGTCAGCTCTTTACTCATGTTGGAGTATCAGCTTCAAAATGTGTTTCCTAAGAGAAATGATGGTGCACCATAATGACCACACAGATCTTACAGTTCAGTGTCCTTTCTTTGGAAGGATCTCCAGATTCTGATGGACATTTCCTCCTCTGATCTGCCGAGTGCCTTTTGCTGACGTTGGTTCAGCACGGAGGCTGGCAGGGCTGTGCTGAGCGTGGGGGCCGCCTCTCTGGGTAGTATACGGATATATTTCAGCACATATGTATTTATAAAACCTCTCCGTTTCCCCAGAACAGCACAGAGGTTTGGTGATGCCTTGTAGAGGCTGCCCTGGAGCAGAGGCTGGGCAGAGTGAAAGGATGAAGGGCAGGGATTTATGGAAAGGCCTTCCCAGGGCACACCTTGGGCAGTGCAGGAGTCTCGCAGAGACTGCACCCAGGATGGACACAGCCACACGTTTTTGGGACAGATAGAAGTTCTGTCCATTTGCAGTCAGAGGTTAATCGTCCAATTCCAGCTTCAGGCAGTGCAGTCCCATTCTCTCAGTTTGCTCCCCCCAACTCACTTTTGTTTCCATTTCTCGGGGCCTGAGACAGTGAGGTGTCCTTGATTCCCAGGCCTGGAGAGGAATTGTTGTGTCTGACCAAAATGGGAAAAGCAGCTGCTCACACTCTGTATGGAGCTCAGAGTTACACACGAAAGAACTGCAGGATTGCAAATATATGAAAATATAAAAACTGAAATCCTAAGGCATCACTGGCAGCGTGATCCTTCCATTCACCCGGGGAGTTCAGTCGGCAGAGCTGCCCAGCAGCTGCTCTCCAGTACGGGCTGAGGGCTCCGTGGGGACGCGGCTGTGGCCGGAGCGCCTTGAGGAGCGCAGGGACGCCGGGCTCTGGGCAGGAACAGGGCTGGGCAGCGCAGCTGGAGCCGGCCAGGGATGCTCTCGTGTGTTCCTTTCGTTGTCTAGAGCTCATCAACAGAACACCTCTCTGCTGGCCTTCCAGAGCCGCCCGGGCTGAAGGCAGGGTTTTAAAGGCAGCGCTTTGTTATTTATCTGTGTGTGTGCATCACTCCCAGCTCGCAAGAGCTTCCCTTATGAATCTCTGTTGTGAGGGAGTGAAATGTAATCTCTTGTCCTGGGCAAGCAGATACAAATTGCTGATTTAGATGCTAGCAAATATGAGGAGTCTCTCAGACAAAACTAATATCCTGTGGAAAGATTTTTTTCCTTTCTTTCTTGAATCTGTTTTCCCTATCGTTGATACCTTCATTTCATCACCTCTACTATTACTGTATTTGACATGTAGTCACAGGCTTTTCAAGGCAAGGGAATATTAATTCATGGTCATGTAAGAGCTTTTTCCTGATTCATCCTGGGCATGCAGAGCATCACGATGAGCCCTTCCTGGCTTTTGGCTGAAAGGGACTGTGGGGATGGCCAGTCAGAAGGGAAAAAAGTCTGTGCTTTGCTGCCAGCAGACAGACCTTTCCTTTCAGCCACTGGGAGGAGCAGGAAAACAAGGGAAACCACGTCTTCCTCCTCAGAGCAAACGCTGCAGCTCCCAGACTGGAAGAGCTAAGGTTGACACCTGGATTAATTTTCCTGCTGATACGTGGGAATCACTGGTCTCACCTGCTGGGATGTTGGTGAATACGACTTTTTTCTCATGAATCTGAGATTACTGGGGCACTATGCTTTTGATTCCCCCTTCCAACCTCACAAAGTGCAAAGGGATGTTGGGTGTTTGTCTAAATGTGCCATTAAAAATGGGCTGGTTGTCACCTTGTGCAGTCCCAGCCGTTTCACAGCTGCTGGGCTGGGATGAAGCTGTAATCCTGCCAGCCCTACTCTAATTCTGGTGCTTCCAGAACAGATATTTGCCCCCCAGCATGACCTAAAGTCTTCAGGGATAGAGGGGGTGTTGAACAATGAATTTACTTTTTAAAAAAATTATCATTACCTGTTGCTCTTTCCTCTGTCTTTAGTTAAATTAGGTATAGGCAGGTTGTAGAAAACTGGGTATTCCCCAGTGGGCTGATGCAGTCCTGCTGCCTGGGAGATAAAAAGATTGCAGGAAGAGCCACACTTATCAAAGGAGGAGTGATGCTGGAAGTGACTGCAGTCCTGCTGTGGTGACATTTATGTTTCTGGGCAAAAAAAATTATTAAATTTCAGGAAGTGAGTGAATCCAGACCCTTTGTGGTGCTTAGGGGTAACACTGCCTTTCCCACCCTGTGGAACAAACCCACACAGAGCATTTCGGAGCTGCCTGAGAGGCTGAGGTGGCGGTGGCTCCTTGGGCACGAGGGCACATGCGAGGCAGGGCAGGCCTGGCGCTCGGCAGCGGGAGCCAGCAGGGAATGCCAGAGGAATCGCTGATGTTCCCTGGGACAGGGCAGCACCGCGGGGACGCGGCCCCAAAAAAGGAGGTTTGGGAACCACAGCAAGGGCTTCTGCCTGATGCTCCAAATTAACAATAAAGCTCAGGGGCACGGTGTAATTATTTACTTTGCTAAATAACACAGAGGAGCTGTGGTTTAATTACACCAGTTCAGCTGTGCAGTGGAATGGCAGGGACCGAGGCTTCAGCGCATTGCATTAATGAGCCTTGCTCTTCGTTACTTCTAATATTGGATAATGTTTCCTTTGTTTTAAATCATCCTTTTTAAATGAGTCCCATGCAGATGAGAAGGAACCTTTCCAAAGTATCACAATGGATTGTTTTTGTTTCTAAAAGACACAACCCAACAAGGCACTTGATACTACAATTAGACTCAGCAAAGCCAGATGCATTTGGCTCTGCTCTTGTGTCACTGACATCCCTTTTGTGCTAGCTTTTGATGAAATTTAAGCAAAAAGGATGTAACAGAGCATCTTCAGATGGCAAGAGTCTCTATTTCTCAATCCTATCATCAATCCAATCAACTTTCATTTAAAGAAGATTGGAGAGGGGAATAATACACTTTAAATAATAGCCTTTTCTGAACATTTAGGGCATACCAATTAATAAATAGTTGCAACTTGAAGGCCAAATTTTATTTTTATTGAAGTCCATGTCCCAGCTCCTTCAACTGAACAAGAACAGTGTTGGTCATAGCTGTGTAGTGCCCCAGAAAACAGATCCTTTCTCCGTTGCTACTGACCCCTCCTCTTTTCTAGCCTCTCTAGCTTGTCTGTCCTGCCTGCCTTAGGATGATCTTTCCCTCCACGATTCCAAGCCTGAAGGCACTTTCTGGGGTGCTGGTATCCCACTGACAGCCCAAGAGAGTCCCATTTCAGACAGTGACCATTTTGTGCTCTGTGGTGGAAATGCCACACAACTATTTGTCCTGCTGTCGCCGTGTGACCGTTCAAGGCATTTGTGTCTTTTTTCCCATTCTGCAATAGTTTGAGGCTCTGTGGTTTTACTTTAAAGCCTCTCTGACTTTTTTTACACTGAAGGCTCTGCTTATCTCTTGTTCTCTGCTCTTAAGAGTCTCTTGCAGATTGCCCTGCATCAGTTCACCATCCTGTAAGAGATTTCTGAAAAAGATGGCTGTTCTGGTTTTCTTTGCCCTCTTCACTTAAGTTTTTATTTTCATTATTATCAAATGCTTCTTATGATCCCAGAGCCTCCCTGCCATGTTGCAGCCTTGACCAGTTGTTGAGCACAGTCTTTGCTGAGAAGCTGTTCTGCATTATTGCTGGTCTGTATGGTGGAGGATCTTTGGGTAGAGCTGGGAGCTGATCCCAGAGTTTGGTGCTGTTTCTCAGTTTCTGCAGCTGTGTCCCGTTCTCTCATTTCCACACCCTCACCAAGCTGTGAGGCAGTGCCAGCGTGGAGTGGGAATGGTGTGTGCCTGGAGCAGGAGCTCTGTGTGGAGAGCAGTTCCCACTTGGCAGGACACGGCAGTGATGGATGTCTGCAATTCCCCATCGCGCTGGAGACGTAGGGCCTGGGGGAGTGACGAGTGAGACTGTTCCTTGTTCTCATTTTTGCAGATTTTTATATTTATTTTCGTAGGCTTTTCAGTGGCTCTCAGAGGAACACTTTCCATATTTCTCACAGGGTTTGCAGTGAGTGGACTGGAAGAACATTTGGAGGAGAGAAGGGAGTGTGGCCAGTGCCTGCAATCCACACCTGACAGGCTCATTTCATTTTAGTTATGGATGCCGTGCATCTTGGCTATGCATGGTAAATTCACAGTTAGGCAAAATGGGCTTTCCTTTTCCTGCTTTATAGCTCTGAAAAGATGGAATGCTTTTCACAGACAAACTGATAAAACACCTCAAGTGCTTTGTGTCGAGCAAGGTCGTATTAACATGGAAATCTGGGTTGTTCACTGATTCAGCTGTCCAGGCTTAGTTAAGTTTCATGTATCAGAAGCTGATATTTTTCAAACTGTCAATTTTGGGGGTGGATGAGTGACTAAAACAGATGTATTAATGTCTGGCAGCTGAAGTACTGTAGCCTGTGGTTATACAGACTAGGTTAGTGTCTTGCCAAGATTCAGAAAATCGATGGAATAAGTGCTAAAGAGGGGAATGCTGTGTACACCAGGAAAAGCTCTGGCATTTCCTCTCGGGAAGAAGAGGAAATAAAACACTGGTTTAGTGCTAATTTTTGCTGTCAGAGGTAAAAGTAAGACTGTGATACTTAGAGACACGAGAGAAGTTGTCCTTTTCTTCTCAGAAATGTGGCCGTAAGTCCCCAGCTCCTGGCCCAGTTGTGGTTTGGGGAATCACATTTTGTAGATCAACATTTCCATTGTTGTTTCAATTATCTGAAGCTATTCATGAAGGTTCTGAAGTTAATTTTCATTTCAGAATGCAAGTGAATGACACTAAATATCTTTATGTTCTTGCTATTGTGGTTGCAAAATTTGGCTTGGACTTGGGAACTGCTGTGGTGGAGTGGGAGCTGGAGAGAAGACAAGTGTAGTCTCATTTCCTTGCTTTCTTTGGTTTGCTTGCTTTGTTTTGAAACAGTCTCATCAGTTCTCAGTTGTCTGTAGTTATTTGTGGAACTGAAGAAAAATTTATTTATTCACTGAAAAAAGTGAATTATTGTGTCAGCCAAAAGTAGTTATATATTTAGACTATTTAGGCTATAAATAAGGAAAAACGTTTGACCCGTGTTTTCTCTAGACCTTGGAAAAATAGATGGGTTGTTTTTTGTTTTGTTCATTTATTTTTTTTTAATATACTTGTTTGAAGCTGGTATTTTCTTTTAAAATATTTTTACTGTGGCTTTCAAAATGTACAGGCTCTGACCTTGAAAGAATAACATAAAATTTTTAATTTTGGCTGGTCTGATCTGAAGAAATACTGCAACTTTTCTCTTTTTCAGGTTCAATCACATTTCAAAAAAATAAATTCTTTGCACAATCCTCTGTAGTCGGGACATTTATGGGTCTGTCTTTAGAGAACTGAGCTTAGGAGCCATCTAGGGAAGAAAACAAGGGCACCACAGGAAATTGAGCGCCGGTGTTTCTGTCAGGTTTGCAGGAAGAAACGCCAAGGGTTGTGTGCAAGGAAACCTTGCACTGGCAGGCAGGAAGGACATCTGAATTCAGTCTGGCTCAGGAGCAAATACAAGCAACAGCAGGACTGAAAACGCAAATAACTTTCAGACAAGGCAAAGAAAAGTGCAGCAGCGGAAGCATCCTGCGCTGTCCAGGCCCCGCCGGACGCCCCACACAGCTCCTGCTCCGTGGCCAGCACGCTGCACCTGCAGAGCTGCAGAAGTGATGATGCATGAAATGTATAAATATAATAACCTCAGCCAGCAGCAGCAGAGCCTGGGCGGCCTCGTGCCACCATCTCGTGCCACCGTCTTGTGCCACCGTCTCGTGCCACCGTCTCGTGCCTCCCGCTGTTCAGGATGCATCGGCAGAGCACCGTGGCTCTGCCTGGGACGGTCAGAGAGGTTTGTGTGCCCTGCACTGGGCATACACCCGAGGTGCTGTCCGTGGGACGGTCAGAGAGGTTTGTGTCCTGCACTGAGCATACACCCGAGGTGCGGTCGCTCAGAGAGGTTTGTGTGCTGCACTGAGCATACACCCGAGGTGCTGTCCGTGGGACGGTCAGAGAGGTTTGTGTGCTGCCCGGAGCAGACACCCGAGGTGCTGTCCGTGGGACGGGCAGAGAGGTTTGTGTGCTGCCCGGAGCAGACACCCGAGGTGCTGTCCGTGGGACGGGCAGAGAGGTTTGTGTGCTGCCCGGAGCAGACACCCGAGGTGCTGTCCGTGGGACGGGCAGAGAGGTTTGTGTGCTGCCCGGAGCAGACACCCGAGGTGCTGTCCGTGGGACGGGCAGAGAGGTTTGTGTGCTGCCCGGAGCAGACACCCGAGGTGCTGTCCGTGGGACGGGCAGAGAGGTTTGTGTGCTGCACTGCGCCTACACCCGAGGTGCTGTCCGCGGGGCTGGCAGATTGCTGCACTGTGCAGGTGCTCGCCATGCTGCGGCCGCGATTCTCCTGCCCCAGCGCAGGGCTCAAACCAGCACAGGCGTTTGCACTCCTGCCTCAAGTGTTCCTGATGCTGGGGCTCTCAGAGGACTGCACCTTACACTGGGGCAATTCTGGGGACAGCCCTAAAAAATGCAGTTCTGGGAACAGCCCTAAAAAATGCCCAGGGATGCAGAGAACCCAGAAAGGTCTGGTTTTTTTTTTTTCATTGTTTTGGGCTAGAATTTCAAGAGCGTATCTTAGCAGTTGTTTGAGTAAAAATTCAACCTAGCTCTGTTTTGGCTTAAACCTCGAGTTCTCCCCTAAAACTGATCTTGATGCTGAAGACGAGCCTCTTTATTTAGCAGCGCTGTGTGTGATACCTGAGCAGTTTACGAAGTGAGCCCTTTGATAACAGCTTGATGAGAAATTCTGCCCTACATGAGCAGTGCCACAGCCCCGGTGCCGCTTTGCCTTCAGCAGCTGTCCGTGGGCTGCTCACACCTGTGACGTGCCCTCCGTGAGCCCAGCCCGGCTCCCAGGCCCCTCTGTGCCAGAGGTTGTGCCCAGACAGGGGAAGGACAGAGGAAGGAGCAAGAAGAAATTCCTGTGCTGTGTCTGCTCAGCTCCTCTCCTCTGCATTGTACAGCAGGATGACAGACTTCGTGTTTACGCTGCTGAGGTGTTAACCCACTTTCTGTATTGACAATCCCCTTTCCTTCCAGCAGAAACAACTCAATATTTTACTCTCCTTTTTTTTTTTTTCTTTCCCACTTCTTTTTTTCCAGCAGCCATATGGGCATTTTGGCTTTGAGTTGAAGCACAGGACACTATGGTGCAAATAAACAAACTTTGCATATGGGCTGCTGCTTTGTTTCGGCAGCTAATGTCTGTTCAGCTGTGAGCAGAAATCTGTTTGAGGAGGATATGAGGCAGGAATAAAGCTGGGTAGACAAAAGTTTCCACCTCAGAAAATTCTTGAAAAAATTCTTGAGGAGAATGGGGTGGGTGCCAGAAGAACAAAAGAAATGGAGTAGGTGCCAGAAGAACAGAAGAATGATCCTAAGCGACGTGGTGTCATTAGGAGAGAATCTCTCTCTGGCTCCACGCAGGTGATGATGGATGGACATCGACCTGCACCCTGCACTGCCCTGGCCTGTGTTCCCTTCCAGGAGGGGTTACTACAGGATTCCTGAGCAGATTCTGCTTATGTGTGAGAGGCACAAATTCCACCTCCTCCGAGACCCTTTTCCAGCCGCTTGGCTCTGTGGAATGATCTCTGTCTGGCTCAGAACCCACCCCAAGATCTTTGTTAAACTCCTTTTCCTTTTCTATCCAGCATCAAGCCAAAATCAGGATATGTTATTCCTTCCTTTGTCAAGTGTCAGTAGCTGCTGGAGCTGGGGTGAGTGCCCAGTCCCTGATGGGTGGAGATGGAGAAGGAGCTTCAGAGGCACAGGGCACTGAGGAGCCAGGCGTGGCAGGGGATGCTGTGTCCCCCTGCCCGAAACAGGGAACCCAGGAGCTGAATTCAGATGACACAGCAAGAGGTCAAAACCTTGGTCCATCTCTCTTATTCTGAAAGTTGAGGTTTTTTCAGGTAGGGAATTTTTTGTCTTTTGAAAAATGATCTGTATTTTTCTGTTCCTTCTGATCCCTCAGGTCACCAGAGGTTATTTCTGCTGGAAACAGGAGCCAGCTCTCCCAATACAGCGTGTTCAGAGGCTGATTTTCAAGGCTGTGGATCAGTTCCTTTTCAAACAGGCTCTTCCATGTCTTCCAGCAGTGGCTGCAGGGGACTAAAGGATATCTTTTAATTGATATCATTTGGTTATGTTGTAAATATTCTAGGAAGTTAAGGGCAAATTTGTGGGTACTTGGCTGAAAGGGGATGTGGAACACATCCAGAATGTGCCAAATCTGAATTCTTTGTTAGATTTCTGCCTTGGCCACCTCCAAGAGAAGCACTGCTGCTCATCATGTGAGACTGAAATAATCTGTTGAATTTTAAACAAATCCAGGCCTTCAGCTTGTGGCTCTTTTTCAAGTGAAAAGCACAATTATCTCCTCTATTAAATATGCTAATGAAGCCAAAATGGAGGTGGGGGGGGGAAAGCCATTGTTTGATTTTAATGAAACGTATTTTATTTTAATGAGAGATGTCCTATTAAGCTTAATACAGTCAAACTTCTGATAAAGGCCCTTATCAAAAACCATGCCATAGGAAAATAAATTAATTTAATTGTGGCGGCCAAACAAAATGAACCATTTTCTTGGGTTGGAAGCAAAAGGGAATGTGATCTAATAACACCACACTTATTAGTATTTCTGATATGTAAATTAAAAGCATTAAGTGAATAGCAAGATGATCCATAGCTTCTCTAGATAGAGTACTAAGTGTGAGCCAGTTTTTTTTTAACACAGAAAACTGATATAATTAGAAGACTGTTAACAATTTTTTTTTTTAGCTGCGTGAAATGAACAAGCCACAGGAGACCAGTTTGTCATAATAATTAAAGTTCAGAAATAGTTTTATATTACCATAAGTGAGATTTGATAGCTATCTTTTTAATTTACTGTAAATAGCTGCTGCTTTTTTGTTTTGGGGTTTTTTTAAGAAACTTTTTTTTTTTTTAATTTTAACAGAAATATGTCTCATCTTTGGGTGACGGTTCTGTTTATTTCAGATGCTCCATAGTCTGTTATTTGCCAAGGGCATACATTAAATATCTTTCTAATATGAGTAACATATGGGTTGCCACTTCACCACAGCAAACAGACACAACGTCTCTCTCAGGCAGGATACACACTGAGCATGGTATTGGGTATTGCT
Organism: Callaeas wilsoni; assembly: GCA_013398955.1. Taxonomy (NCBI): domain Eukaryota; kingdom Metazoa; phylum Chordata; class Aves; order Passeriformes; family Callaeidae; genus Callaeas; species Callaeas wilsoni. The sequence goes on along the minus strand of VWPU01001217.1, from coordinate 3,436 downwards.
GAATTTCAGAACTCCTCTGCATTCCCAATGCATTCTTCCCAATAAAAGTTGCTGATGTGCTGGGACGAGTTAATGGCAAGGAAATGACAGCAGGGCAGGCAGGGCGGTGCTCTCGGGGATGGGACGCCGTGTGCCGTTCTGCTGCTGTGTGCTGGCAGGGTTGGCACCGTGCAGGGGCAAACCTGAGCCCTGTGCCCCTCGTGCCCGGCCTGCCCTGTGCCCCTCGTGCCTGGAAGTGACTTTGTGCGGTGCCCAGGGAGCTCTGCAGGCAGGATTGCTCCTCCACCCTAAAATACGGGGCTTTCTTCACCCCTGGCTCTTAAACCTATCTTCCCTCGTGTTCTTTGGGCTCCTCAGTCCTGTCTTGCCCTATTCAGTCCTAAATCCTTTCTTGATATGTTTGCGGGTTTTCTTTAGTTGTTCCTGCATGGATGATTTAGGGCCAGCAAATAACTTTTTCCCAGAGTATGCAAGTGTCTTCTCCAATAAATAAAAACCACATCTCACATCAGTGGGCACCTTGGGACTTGTGTAACAATTCCAGTCCTGTTTAGCTGAGATGGGATGGAAACAGAGTCCAATTGTGCTGCATGTTGCAGAGGCTGCTGTTTCAAGGCAGGACTGATTTTCCACTTTATTTGTAATGGACAATAGGCCATCACTGTGTTGGTAGGGAAAAAACAAGAAGCCGTTGTAATCTGCCTTAGCTTGTGGCTCCTCTGCTCTATATAGGTCTCCAGCAGAGTTTAAGTAACTTCAGTTATGTGGTGCGAGAGGCCAAACCTGGAGTTAAAAGGATTCCTCCCCAGTCAATCAGAACAGCCGTGGGTGCTGGGAACCCATGGCTATTGCCTGTTCCTAAACGCTGACATTCCATTTATTTTGGCTTTCAATCTTCATTTAAAAAATAGATACGTGTGTCAAGAATCCTGTTTTGTCAGTAATGCCCAGGGACGCAGCTCCAGCCCCGAGCGCTGCAGGCTGCAGCAACGGGCCCTGGTGCAATCCTTCTTTGTGACACTCCCAATGCTTTGAATTTCTCCAGCGGCCACGTCTCCGTAGTGTCCGTGAGCCCTGCTGGGACAGGGAGAGCAAAAAATGGCAGAGGGGGACCATAAATAAGAGAGGAGAGTTAGTATTTCTGGAGAAATGAGCATCTGGAGAAAAGGGTAAATTCAGGAGTCAAAGGAAATATTACTGGCAATCAGAAACTTTATCTGAATGTATTGATTTATCTGTAGGACATAAATAAGCTGGCAGTTTTGAGCTCATGAAGCACTTTAAACTTGTTACGCTTGCTTTTTCCTAATTCCCAGAAGAGCAGTTCAGAATCGGTCTGGGCTAAAACTGTAGGGAAGAGTTGAAACGATCCTGATTAAATTCCTGGGTCTGTTGTGGTCTTTAATTCTGTGCTGAGTCCTGCTGCACAGGGCCAGGGTTTCTGAGGGGTTCAGACTTTTCCGGGCTCAGACTTTTCAGAGGAAATTCAGAGCCACAGCGCTGGATGATTTGTTTGAAAGCCCAGCTCAGACTCAGTTTCCTGGTACACCCACTATTACTGTTAATGCCGCTGCTCCCTGACTCAGGGGATGATCGTGAGATTAAACATTTTCTTGTCATGAAGGTTTGGAAGTTTGGGGATAACAGGTGTTCTCCAGTCACAGTTGATGGGATTAAGAAGATCCTTGATTGATAAGGATGTGTTTGGAAGGGGAACAGTTTGCTTCTGAGCTCCCATACAAACCAGCCTGAATTTTCATCTGCCATCGTGAGACATGCTAGGGAGGAGAGTAAATTCCTGCAGTCAGACTGGGAAAAGCATTCCTATAATTCTTATTTAGCACCACTTCCTATTAGTCCCAGCCTCTCATCAGCCACACTCCGATGATAATTTATGTTTTAATGGGCAGAGCACTTTACTGCCCACAGGGTTCTAAACCAAGCCAGAATTTATGTCCTGTGCCTCTAAAATACCATATATTTATTTCCCTGGCACTCAGGGTTGGTGGAGTTGAATCTTTAAAGAGCCCAGCTCTGTCCCTGTGCTTTGCTAGGAGGGGACCTCAAATCTGGTTTTTGTTTGAAAGCAGGTGCCAGAGGAAGCAGTTTAGTCCTGGGACGAGGATGGAGGAGCAAGCCTGGAAGGAAGCGCTGCCGTGGGGTGGGGCTGCTGATCTTGGCACTGATTTCTCTTTCCACCCGTTTTAGGGCTCAGCACATCCCAGTGCCAGAGATTGGGGAAAGCAAAACGTGCCTTGCCTTCGTCTTTGACCTGCCAGTTTGCTTCTCTCTGTCCTGAGTGAACAGAAAAATTAATTTATTGACTATCGTAAAAGTCAGAGAGGTCTTCCCTTTCCCTCTAGCAAAGAGGTATTTGGGGGAGTCTCATTTTTAAGGCTGCAGTTTTCACCGTTGCTCAGAGCCTTGTGAAAGTGGAGCTCGTGCAGGCTGATGCCATCAGGAAGGAGTTTGGCAGTGACCGCAGTGACACCAGTCCCTGACAGCCTGTGACGTGTGCCAGTCACAACCTGGAGCTCTGCAGTTAAAATTGTTTCTCAGTTATCCACAGGCCTCCATTTCCTGAATCTCCAATTCTAATAAGTCTCAATTAAAAGTTCCCACTCAGGCGATCTGACCATTACTGCTTTCGGTAAATCTGCTGCTGGTTTGCAGTTAGTAAGCTCCACTGGGCATTTAATTTAAATATGTGGCAGCCAAATTTCTTGGTCTAGATGTGGGATGGGATTCTTTTATTAAACTTACAAAGATAAGTTATATAAAATCAACTGTGGCAGGTTTTTTCCATTTATTAAATGCAAAAACTTCTCCCAGCATTTGAAATGCTGTCAGGTACTTGGTGACAAGAAATATGTGTGTGCTGGTGTGTGTATTACATGAAATAATTACTGTTTGGAGTGCAGAAGACTGGCTTAATCTGAAAGAGTAAGAAAACATACTACAGCTAAAAAAGAAATGAAATATAAGAGGTTGGAAAGAAAAATTTCAGAAAAAGGAAAAAGAAGTCACAGAGGAGAAGGAGAACTGTAATGGTAACAAGAAATAAACATCGTTGGAATTGGTATTTACAGCAGGTAGTGCTTCCAAACCCTTGGAGAGGAGAGGAATTACAAATGACAAGTGCTGTAGAAACAAAAATATTATCCCTACTGCTGGGCTTTAGTGAACTTGGTGTGAGGCAGGATGCGAGGAGGGCACAGAGCAGGCAGGTGGGGCAGGAAAGGTGTCGGCTCGCTAGGAAAACAGGAATTTCAGCCTGCCGCGGAGCACCGCCAGCAGGGGCTGAGTCGCGGTCATCGCAACCGGAGCGTTTCAGCAGCTTTGCGGGCAAGACGGGGTTCTGTGTTTGCTCACAACGAAGAATGCTGCCGCTCCCACCGGGGCGTGCCGCAAGCGCTGCCCGGGCGGCGGCGGGCGG
>VWPU01001216.1:289968-310790 GCA_013398955.1 Callaeas wilsoni | reverse complement strand
CCTGTCCAAACCGAGACACCTGGTAACCCAGTAGTTCTGGATACCCCAGAAAAATCTTTAGGTCTCCCTACAGCTCTCCAGAATCCATTATATTTCTTTATGCAGGTAAACTGCAACAGCTGCTTTTGGTACATGTTCATCTTCCACCTACTGCGCCAGCTCTTGGAAGGACCCGCAGCTACCTCACAGTGCACAATTGAGGAGGTCCAAGGTAGACTTCTTGGCAGAAAGGAAATAGAAAATGCATGTCAGGAAGACAGAAGGATTTTGCACAGCTGCAAAGGCTTAGCTGTCCTGTCAGAGAAGTAAAATGTTCACCAAGTCTATTAAAATACCTGCAGAAATTACATGAAAACATACTTAAGAGAGTCCAAAGTGAAGAAGAATACCAGAGCAAAGTGTAGGACAAAGTCCAGTAGTGAGAGAGGAGTATACAAGTCAGAAAATTTGACTTACACCTCTCCTAAAAATACATAAAAATTGTCCCTGAATTTTTGCAGTGACCCAGACTATCTTGGGTGATTCAGAATGGGTTAATTTCACTGCACCAGACTCTGCCTCAGAGGATAGGTTCAAAGAAAAGTCCACAACATAAAAATTCTTAACCCCTGAGGTCACCTGTGCCTGCCTCCTCTCTTTGTTTCAGAGATTCAGCCTCTCACAGGACAGTGTGTTTCAAGATTATCTTTAGCTGTACTACCATTTGTAACTTAGGCTAAGTTCCTCCCCTGAGATGTTTCTATTAGTTCTTTGTCACGCGTGTCACCTTTGGATTGAATATCCCTGAATATCTCACTTTGTAACCCTATAAAAACATGTAACCAAAGAGTTAAGGGGTCTTTCTCTGAGCTCCCCTTCAAGAAAATAAACTTGGATTAAAGCTACAAAAATTCCAACTCTTTCCTCCTTGTCTTTGCTCCTGCTGAACTAAAGCCGAGAGACTGCTTGTTGCAAACGGCTTCGGGCCAAGAAGTGACCCTATCTCGACCAGACGCCGCTATCCTGTGAGGGTGGCTGCCTGGGTCGACAGGCCAAGCCAGAGCAAAGCAGCAGACGGTGCGGCACTGAATTGCACTGGTTTGTGAAGAGCAAACAGGATATTTCTCTTACTGGATGAGTGTAGTTACTTAGTGATCTATCTTCTGCATATGCATGGAAATGAAAAGTAATTTAGAAAATATAAACTGTAGATTAAATTAGCCTATTCAATATATTTCAAAATCACTTTTAGAAAAGGCATTTCTTTATGACTTTCCTTAGAAATGACTGAAATGTCTAATATTAAATTATGTTTGGCAGAACATGGGTTTTGTAGCCTTTCCATTGTCAGGTTAAAACTAGATATGCTTACACCATATTTTGCTTTTCTTGTTGGTAAAAACCACAACCAGATATACAACAATTATTACTAGTAGGTCACGGCATTCTGATTTTACAGATTCATTTTATGGTGGGGCAAAAGGTCTGAGCAATGTCCCTGTCTTTCAAATGTTCAATAAGTAAGATATTTTAGCATTAGAGAACAACTGCATTTGTTACACTGATCTACCACGGTAGGAGACATTTAGCAGGGAAAACCTTTGACCCCAATGGGATGTGAGGGCAAAGTCAGCAGTTCCACTGAAAACTGAAATTAGCTATTAGTCTCTGAAGCTGTGAAACCCCTCAATGAGGCCTTTGATATTAGAAGATGAAGCTCCATATAACCATAGACAGGATGCGCACGTGTTTTTCTCTATGTGCAAGGTTAAAAGAGAGCAGAGGGAGGGCTCAAAGGCATTCATTCCTACATGAGACCATTCTGGTGAGGATTTCTGTGAACACTTAAATGCTGGGGTGGTAAGATTGACAGCTGGTAGGGTTTTTTATTTAGCAAATATGATTACATAATATATAATATGCAGCTTCCTTTTGGCAATTTAAGCAGATATGAAATGCAGTACCTATAAATGAGCCCTTTTCCTCTCTCAAAAATAGCAATAACCAGGCCAAGTTTTCTTCCTAGAAGGAATCACGGGTCTGGAGCAGTTGTAGCAGGCAAAGACTGATGGATCAGGATGCCACATTTCTTTGCCCTATGTTTTCATCATCCCCTGGATGCTGCTGAAGTTATGCTCAGTGGCTCAGATTTAAAGCATTGTCCAGCAATTGGTTATTAGTTCCTCCCTCACCACCCCTATGCAACTGCAACGTGAGACTTGCTCTCTTATCCACTTCCTTCCTCTCTCATCTACTTCCTTCCATTTCTCCCATCTTTCCCTTGTCCCACACCCCTCTCTTTTCCATCTCCTTCATAGATATGCTTTATTTTTTCTTCTTTTTCCTTTTAATTCTCCCCCATCAGTCTTTTTCTTTTTTTTATCTTCTTCCATCCTCAGTTCTAATACTACTGAGGTACAAGTAATATGGCACAGGTTGAAGGTCACCTGAAGATTTTTGGCATGCATGCATGCGTAGTCCCAGCTATGTGCTTTACTGAGTTATTTGTACCACCAGGTCTTTAATGAAGCACTGCAAATATTTAGAAAAACCAAAGAAACTTTTCCCCCTTCCCATAGCAATTTTCAGCTACAAATTATAAAATCACGGCTTAGAAATAACTTAAAATTAATAAAATTGTTAAGTGATAATCTAAAATAAAAGAAGCATCTATATTTTCAAATTAATTTCATACAGTTTTATCCTTTTTTACAAGTTAAAAGAGATCTCAGGCAGCAGATGTTCAAGGTAGAAAAATGAAACTTCTAAAAATGTCAAAATAGGGTGCTTCAACAATTGAAAATCTCTTTTTTCCCTGCATTTTTATTTTAAGAAGGAGTTTGTTTGGAATTGACTCATAAACAGTTTCAGTTTCAGGAAGGTCATGCTTTACAAAGAAAAGGTTTTTGCCAACTACCTCACCACAGAGAGCTTTCTCAGCAATGCATTTGTTTAACACTCTGTACAAGGGGGGGAACCCTCCTTAGGTCCTCTCTAGTTGCTCTAGAAATTACGTCATATATAGCAGATATTTCTGTGATTGCTTAGGATACACAGACACACCGACTCACTAGATTTTAAAATCAATTACAATGGGGCTGAGGTGAACCTTTCTGTTTGTTGGTTGTGACATTCAATTACAACCTGTGCAGCTGCTGGGTGATTTGGATTTTCCCTATGACACAAACAGAAATGAAGTTGAAGGAGAATCAATTCTTTGTGTGGCCAGTGAAAACGGAAAGCGAAGTGATAAGCTGTCTGTTGTGGGATGGGCAGAATCAATACCTAGGATGTTGCAAAAAGGTATACTAATGCTTGGCCAGTTCCTAAGCTTAAAGCTCACTGGACTGATCTCATCAAAAGAGATGAATTTTTAATTTAATTTCTCAAGGATAGGCTTTTCATTGAAGCACCTGAGGAGCCTAGGCACCCTTGTCTTTCTCCAGTTAGTGGGGAGGAGTGAGCAGCTCTAGACTGGTCTCTGTCCAGCCCGTTTCTCCAGGGACTAAGGTAAGTGCTGGGTTGCCAGGCTCATCACCTCCAGTCCTCAAATGAGAGCCTAAAGCAAAATGACATTTAGCCAGATTGTCATGATTACTTAAAAAGGAACTGAGAAACTGAACACAAATATTTGCTCTCAGCAAAGGTGCTATTTGTTCAGGTCACCTGGCTAGCTGCGGTTTTGTTTGTAGCTGCTATGCTGGCAGAGGTACAACCTAAATTTCTTCCACATTTAAGTACTGCTAATCCTACTTGAGCCACAAAATAAAATAGTTTCCAGACCTTGCTCACTACAAGAATTTGTCTTTCGTCTGTGTGTGGGCAAATACCCACGCAGAGCCAAGGTCACTGACACTATGTACATGGACTCTTTCTACTCCTGTATCTGCAACGCACTGAAGGTACTTTTGACAGATGTTCACCCAGCCTTTTCCTGCCCTGGCAATAATACATGGTCAGGAACACATCCAGCTTGCTCTTTGGAAGAACTCACACAACTGAAAAATTTAACCAAAAAAAAAGTTTTAATAATATCGGCTTAGATACTTGATCAGATTTGGTTGGTTTAATGTGCTTAAGAATATCAGCTCTGCTGGTGTAACCATCCAACTACCTGCAAGGTAAGTCAAATCAGTTAAACCATAGCTTGTAAGGTAAAAATACTTGGAATTAGATCATATCTGCCAATAGTACAGTGTAAAGAAGTTCAGTTACCAAGGGTCAGCAGACACATGGTGACTTAATAAACTACTGCAACACACTAGTGTGGCAGGGCCCTCACTTTGACATCACAGACGCAAAATGTATAGGAAACTAACACATCATTCCATTTACAGTTACATTTGGGCATTTTCAGTACTTTAAACATCATATCTTTCAATTGCAATCCATTTTTACCACAATCTTACTTTAATAACTGTTTAGGACATCCATGATAATTTGCTGGGATGTTACTTATGCAGTATTTCAGCCATGGCTGCATTTTCAAAGGAAGAAGGAGAAAGGTTTGTATAAGGGTCTTCAAGCTCACATTACAAATGGAAACCAAATGATTACTGTTAGGCTCATTTTGCTTCTCCATAAATTTGTTTATTCAAAGTCATAAATAGGGGCACCAGAAAGGCCAGAAGCCACAAATGGAGTATTGAGACTTTAATTTCTGATGCAATGCTCAAATTAAGCCCAGGCTGGTAGTGACAAACTCTTTGGCTGAAAATGAATTATCAAACTCTTTGAATACCCACAAGAGAGTCATGCCATCATGACAAAACTTTTTTCTCTTCTCTGTTGTCTCAGAATGAAAGGGCAAGGGGAATAAAAATAACCTGTCAGCTTCTTACCCCATCAGAGTCAAGTCACATCAGCAAGACAGTACGAGGAATCTTGCTTCCGTGTACCCATTATTCACCCATGCAACTGGATGTAGTTCCTATGCTGTCATTCTCATAGCTCTTAAGGACATTTGTGAGTGTTAAGAATGCAAAGCTGGTTTTGTTCTATGGAAATCCATGAGTAAGGCCTCCACAATTTTAGTAATTTGGTCTCTCAGTAATGGGATTTAAAATGAGTTTAAATCAGTGCTTAATTTCTGCTCTTTCAGGACAATGGCAGTGATTAGTAGTAGTGTTTGACTTCCACTTCCATTTTTTTAATGCAGCTGTAATGCTTTCTGCATTTGGCTGCTGCTTTAATGATTACTAATGACTTTATTTTGAAAGTAATATTACTTTTTGTATTCATTCTTCGGCCTCTGAGCAAAAAGCTAATTTGAGTCAAATTATGCAGTCTCTTCATACAAGACCTTCCGTTGGTTAAACTTTATTTGGAGTCAGTCCAAAGGAAAATGGCAAAGGCACTGAAAGCACACCATGTATTTACAGGTGGCAGAAAGAATATGACTGTGTGAAAGTGGCAGCGAAAAATAAATAAGCAAAAAGAAGCCATCCTGACAAGAAACATATATCAATGACTTTGTAGCCATCAGTTCCAACACTGAAAGCATTTAATGGGTCATATTTCATTGTTGCACCCCCAGTTCTTATATGTAGAATCATCTCACATCACATCCATGCAGACAATTACCTATGGCAGCACTGATGGCTGGGCTCTGTGCAGTCTCTTATTTAAAATGTAACTTCTGAGCATGCCTTATTTATGAATCCCTTCCTTTTGGACTTCCTAAGGAATTTTTTCTTGACTTACTCCTTGATGGGTAAGTAAATTTTTGGGGGAGAGCATTGTTGGGGGTTTTGTTGTTCTTCTTGTTTGTATGTCTTTTTTCACTTTTTATTCCTGTTCTTAGAAAATATCAAGTCCTTGAGACCTAAATTTCTTTGCAGGAATGTATCAATTTTGATGAAAGTTTCCTCTTCCAGTCAAAGAGAGGAGGAAATGTGCCTTAGAAGGACTTGCTAATTTTGACATTGATTCAGCATAGAAGAAGCAGCTGTCAGCTGTTACTTTATCTGGGTCAGGTTTGGTTTTAGAAAACAAGTCCTTCACTTTGATCAAGCACTCAAAGTATCTCGGTGTTCTGGACTTGATATTTTCTAGGTTTTTTTTGTTGGACCTATTTAAATTAATCTAAATTGTTAAATGTTTAAGACAGAGGGAGGATGATTCATCATGCCAAAAGTCAAGTAATGGCAAGTAGAATAGAAAAAGCACAAAAACATATTTGGGTTTCTCATATTGCCACTTGTGGTCATACACCTCTTCAGCCACTCATTTAAAAAATAAAAAAAAAAGGAGAAAGGAAAAAGCAAACATAAAGGTTTCAGTTTCTGCTGGGTCTGTCTGGGATGAAGCTTGCTTTCTTCATGTCAGTCCAAATGAAGGAGGAAGAGGAAGGATGTTTGTGGTTATGGTGAAAACCACAGCATCTGGTTATGGTTTTGTCTTCCAAGTTATTGCTGTGGGTGCTGAGTCCCTTGTTTCCAAGGAGTGGCTACACACCTACCTGCTGCCGGGAAGTACTGAATTAATTCCTCTGCTTGGCTCCATGTGCAGCTCTTACCTTCTTTATTAACTGTCATTATCTTGGTCCATGATTCACCTTCCTTCTATTTTCTCCCCATCCCGTGGCAGAGGGAATGAGGAAGCAGTTGTGTGGGCATTTGGTTGTTGGCTGAGGTCAGCCCATGACCCAGTTTTGCTGCAGTTCTGAAAACGTGCAATCCTGACAAGTCCTGTGATAGTGAAAAGCTGTTTTCTGTTCAAATGTTTAATTCTCCAAATAAGACCAGTACCTGTTTGAATATCCTCCACACTTAATTTGAAATTACTGTCATTTGCTCCACCCATATGGTTGACTTAGTGGACAGTTGCACTCAATGATCTTGAAAGCCTTTTCCAATCTTAATTAGTATATTTTGCAACTCATTCCATAAAAGGGAGAGAAAAGGGTTTTTTTTTCCCCCACAGAACTTCTTTTAAAGTTTTTGAATTTATGAACAAAAGGGGAATTATCAGTGACTTAAACTTACCACCTTTGAAAGATATACAACATGACATATTTTGTTGAAATGCTTTCACTGATACAAAATCCCATAATGTTATGGTCAAATACCCTCTCCCTCACCCTGAATTTTACTACATCATCGAGGCAGTGAGAGCAGGGCCTCCTGTGCTATCCTGTGCTCACTCCAGTAGTTTTCCACTTCCTACATGCTGCTGTGTGCTTATCCATCTTCAGCCCTTTGTTCTCACACCCATAAACACACTTGCTCGAGATCATATGCCTCCTTATTAAGAATCATTACAGCACACGAAACTTTAACCTGCCTAGAAATCACCAGTTGCTAAGCAATAGCACCTCAGGCCTTTGCCACGAAGAATAGACACTGGGTCCTGGGAAAAACTTCACTGAAGCCTGAGAAACAGTAGCTTTGTTGCCATCAGTACCAGAGCTAAATACATCAGCCAATCTGCTGAACTAATTAACAGAAATCACACTTGACGGCAGGATAAATATATCCATGGATAATGTTGTCCAGGACAGCATGACAGGGTTTCCTTCACAATTCATTAAGTTATACTCCTGGTGTTCTGGAAACGTGGACGGAACCCCGTGTAGACTCAGGGGTCTCTAAAATATCTCCAGCTGTTCTCTTATGTTTGGTTTCTCAGTTGGCAAAGCTTTCTTCTTCTGAAAACTCCAATCCAAAGTTGTAAATAACAGGAAAAACTCCATTAAAAGAACACCCAGACAGAGAACTAGCATGATATCTGTAAATCACTGCTCGATCTGTGTTGTAGTAATTTCTCCTCTTATTTGTTCATGTTGAAATTGAAGGTTATAAATACTATTCTTTTAAATTTACAAAATCTCATTGCTGCATTGCTCAGCTCATGTTGTCCTAATGCTACATTGCTAGATTTAATACATAAGTAATGAAATAAGTAATTAACACTAGATTATTATGGTTATTCTTAGTAGTATGATAGTATTACTATTTCTAATACTTATTAGAAGATTTGTTTTACTGAAAACAGTTCATGAAGTCCACAATCTGGGACAGCAAAGCCCTAAAATGGAAGTAAGGACACCTGGAAACTCTGCAGCCATAGAATTTTTCATGCTGGTCTTTTATTTCTTTTTAAGAACACTAATGGCTTCAAGGATGAAAAAAGGCATTAGAAAAGTTAATAAAAGCAACAAAGAAACAAATATTTGGGTGCCCTAAGTAGGAAGATACAGATGTCTCTTGCACAGGTCATGATTCATGTAACTGGCAAGCAAATATTTTGACAATATACTCATAAGACTTCTGGAAACAGACTCTCTAACCTACCACTAATAGTAAACAAATGGATATGCAAATGGAGCGGCAACTTAGGACTGCACTGTCTGTATATTTTGAATTAAAAAACCATCATTAATTGGCATATCTATTTCCATTTAACGGAATCTAATGCATTACAGATGCATCTAAGACATATGAAAGTATGAGTAAAAGTTATTTCAATGTTTCAGTCTATACTTTATAAAGATTCTGTAGGTTTTTTTTATTCTGCTGTTTCAGTTATGTCATGTGTTATAAACTCTGTGAAGGTTTTAAAAGTAGACACTGATGCTTCCTTTGCTTGTTTCCACTCTTTCTTTTTTCTATCCATTTGAACATAATTAGGAGGAATATGATACATCTCTAGAAAGTAAAACATCAGGTTGAAAAATAAAACTTCCTTGTATCATGATTCATCAGATAATCAGACATAAATTTTATAGGTATAGTGGTAGAAACCTACTGTCTGCTTGCCACGTGCAAACTGGAAAAACCTTTACCCAGTCTACTAAGCAGGAGTTTATACGGGATTACTAGAATCCTTCCTGTCTGAAACGTTTGACATCACACCGTAGGTTATATTTGACTCCCCGATCCAAAAAGCCTTGCTCACAATTAACAACATTTTTTTCTGTCTTTCCCACAACTAGTCCAAACATTTTTAGCCAGCAACATATTTCTTCTATTGTTTGTAAATCATATTAATAAATAATATATTTTGTTCAATCTTCTCCATTTTCCATGAACACGAAGTCAAAAAGTAGAGACAGAAGATAATTGTAGAAATCCTTCAGGATCCTAACTATATGTCCAGCCTGCTTTTATTGCTGGGATTTCACTTCATTTACCACCTTCCTAATTTCCTTCTTCAACAATTTTTTTAACTTCAATTTTTTTTTCTTATGGATCTAGATTATTCTTTGTGCTTTCTTTTTGAAGTTGATTTTTTTTTCAATGTGTGCCCAAAACTCACCTCTGCATGAATAATAGGCCCTATAATAGCCTTCTATATCTCAAGCTTGGCTTTTATTAGTATTTCAAAGCTGTCCATTATCTGCTGAGAAAAGCAACAGGCATTCTTACTTTGTACTTGTGCTGCTCCTTAATTAATTTTCTTATTAAATTGCAAGTAATTAACATTCTCTGGCATTTAAGGTGCATTTCTTATATCAGAGATTATTTATCTAAACATGTTCAAGATTTTCTCATTCGCTATCAATGCTACAATTTTTCTTTCCATTAATCTTACAGCTATTTATTTCATCATTGGAGTCTCCTATAACATGATGTATCAATATCCCCTAAAATTCACTATGTTTATTACAACAGCTGTGTATGCATATACCACTGGTGAGAAAAATGTTAATACTTCTGATTTGTTGAAGTGGATGAAGGCCAACATTTGTTTGAAAAGTTTTTTAAAAAATATAGCATATGAGGTAAAAGACAGTTCATGAGCAGATGAGAAAGAAATAGTTCATAGCAATCAAGCACTTTCAAAAAGAAAAGCCTTTGTGGGAAAACTGAAAGAAATCTTGTTAACATAAATGCTGCTCAGAAAATATCCAGCATTTTCTGGCTCCCGTTCCCTGGAGTCAAGACATTTTATGAAGATATTTTGATCGCAACAAAGCTTCACCATAGCTCAGCAAGGGAAATAAATTCATTCTCCCTTGGAACCCTTCCTCTGTTCTCTAGGAGCATGGCTGCAGCCCAGAGACCTGGCTAAGCAGAATTTTTAGCTCTGAGACAGCCTTGTCATAGGAAGTGCCCAATCTAGTAGCATTTTTCTAGATGAAGAATTTAAAATTTAGAGGGTTTTATATTGAACTAGAATTTAAAAGAATTACAATATCCTTCATGAAGTGGACTTTTATTCCTAGGTGAAGTTACAGCTTTTACATCTCCAAAAAAAATGTATTCTGTTGGGAAAAAAAAAAGGGGGAAGAAAAAGCACCTTCTGAGGAAAAAAAACCAAACAAAACAACAAACCAGATTTTGTCTGAAAGGAAACAGAAAACTGTATTAGTAGATAAAGAAATAAGAGAATAATGCTGAATACAAGTAAGGATGTCTTTTAAAAGGAACGAATACAAGTCTAGCTAATTCCTGGGCTGTTAATCCACAGAATCTGATAACTGGTAATTCAGTGTTTGCATGAGACATCCGTTTACCTCTTCACTTTAAATAATCTTTTTCTTCATTATTTTTAAGTTTCAATTATCTTTTAGCATCACTATTGTACCTCATATATAAAACTCCACTTTTGGTCAGGATGAACCTGTCATTTTTTCAATTGGCAATAGCTTCTTCTTGTTGAATTAATGTTAATTTTGGTGAGTGTTTGTGGGTTCCAAAGTGCTCACACTTGCTTCTTGTTTTTCTGCTTTTAATTATTAGCAATAAAAATAGAATTTAGTTTACTACATGGCTGGAGTTTTGAGGATTCTGTCTTCAGATATGTCAAATATCTTGCTTTGTTCCGGCAAAGCCAACTTTGTGAGAAAAACCAAAACAAAATAAAGGCCTGAAGATAGCTTTTCAAGATGCAAAAATTTGCTCAAATTGTTTTCCAAGTAACTAAATCCATGGAAAAATATATTATGGAGATAATATTCTTCATTAGAAATGACTCACCAGACGAATAATAGGTCTTTTCTCTGGTTGCATTCTTAGATTTCAGAGAAGTTTTCAGAGTATCCCTTAATCTGAATCACTACTTTCTTGGAGCCTTTCTTGTTTCTGCTATAACAAAATGCTTACATCCAACTTTTTGTCACTGTGCATCAAAATTAAAATCTAAATTAGATTTAAAATGCTCAGTTTGCAAAACCTTTTTATTCATTTCCCTTTTTCTCTTTTCCCTACTAGTCTGGCATTTCTGTTGATAACGCTTCATGATTCATACAGACTGCACTTTACTAAAAAACCTGGAACTTGCCTTTTGCTGTCTGACCATCTCTTGACCATCTTCTTTTTTGCTTTTCTAACCATCTCTTGACCATCTCCTTGTTTGCTTTTCTGACTATTGTATGTTTGCAGTACATACCATCTCCATTCTGTGCAAAAATGACCAGATGCCAGACTTGGGGTGTTAGCTCTCTATGGATAACAGTAATACGGGCAAGTCAAACTACAAAGTCTTAAAGGAAAAATAAAAATAATAAAAAAACCTCATGATAAAAAGTCTTTATCCATGAAGTGTGGAAAAATTAATGAAAGGAAAAACAATACATAAAACTTGTGAAGCATTGCTCTTATAGGTGAATGTCAAGGGGATAAGGGGTTGAGTGGCAACAGGATGCAGTTTGCTGAATTAAATGAAGTCTGCATGTCAAGGTTAAGAATAAAGTGATATTTTTACCTTAGCTTTTCTCTGAAGATCTGTGCTGTCCTTTCTGCTGCTAGACCATAATGGAAAATTTGACCTTTCAAATCCTTTTCCCTAAACTTCTTGTGATAAATATTTCATTTAATACACAAAATGGAGTTCAATGTCCTAGTTTCAATTTTCAAGAGACAAGTCAGTACCGTTGGCCACGCTTTCCAGTGCATGTCGAGGCTCTCATGTACTAGCCTTTCAAAGATAAATTAAAATTCACCATTACAGTTAACTTTCTGAAAAAAGAAAGAAAAAAGATAAAAGAATGGTGAAGTGTCAGCATCTGGGCAAATGGGAGTAAGCTGTGAATAAGGAACTTGTGGGTCCTAATTATTGGTTTTGCTGCTGGTTTGATTTGAAACCTTGGGCAAGAGGCAGTCTTTCTGCCTCAGCTATTCAATCTCCATAACGTGAAATACAGCTGTACTCTTCAAAGACAGCTCGTGAGTTTCTGTTCCTGAGTTTATTCAGGTCTTCCTTGCCAAAGTGGCTGCAATGGCCCCACTGAAAGCAGTGCTGAGATGGAGTGGAATGGGCGACGCTCATGGAAGGGCTGTGTGTCCGTCCACCTGTTCGCTACAGCTGCTTGTTGCCTATGCGGGACCATGGCATCAGCTGCTCCCACAAACTGAGACATTTCATGCCCTTACACGTCCCCTGGTTTCTGTTTGCCCCTCTCCAGCTTGCAGCCTCATAAATATAATGATTAAAAATATGACGGTTATAAAATATAATACCAAGCAACTACTAGTTCCAAACTGGCTTAATTTTCATGTCCCAGCTCCTAAAGCACACATTCTAGGCATTCCAGCAAACTGTGACAGCTCGTTCAAAACAAGTAGGGACAGAAACATGAATCCTGTTAAATTACTTCTGATACACAATTTTATTTCACCAGTATGTTGCTATTTATAGACCAGAACAGCTGGATGGATAATTTCAAAGAAGAAAGAGATAATAGACATTGCACAATGTAAAGATTAGATTCAGCACATAGGTGCCAAAATCTGGTGGTAAGTGCAACACTTCAGCAATACTTGAAGAAAAAGGTAATGTGCAAGGCAAAAAAAGAATGTAGTAAGGAAAACAATCTGCTTTTCATTTAAATTGAAATAATTTGAAGGGAATGTTTAAGACATTCTCTTTTTTTTATTAAAGAAAAACATTGCTATTTGTCTAACCCATATTTTACTAAAAAAGCTAGAGAGAGGTTTTCTTTGGACTAGGCTATCTGCATAGGACCATTCGAGTTTCATTTTTTCTTTTATCCGCTGTCATAATTTAAGTCTGCACTGAAGTCGAAGACGAGAGAGATTTCCAACACAGAGCTAACTGTATTGTTTCTACAGTAAAAACAATGAAAAGAAATGTGACTTGAGAATACATTCAAATACAGTACAAAAATACATCCGTTACCTCTAAAAGTCAGTAGGCATGGCACTATAGAATAAAAATCTCATATTTCACTGTCCTGTGAGATAGATTTTTTTGGGGAGGGGGGGGGCTGGAAAACAGCCAAACATAAACGTATTGAGTTATCTTCTATTTCCATCTAAGATTCACTCACATTTAGACCATATTTAACATAATCATTATATATCCTTTTGTTAGTCCTACACTACGCTACCATCCTGCTCAAGGCAGTATCTAAATTCTGTTTCCATGGCACCATTTACCTTCCCAGGCCACTTGTTCTGTGTGCATTACTAGAAAATCCCAAGAAATGTTGCATTGCTGTACCAATAACTGAGTTATCGTAAGCTGTGGATGGAAGCTGTAAACCAAGTGATATGTACCATATTTCTTGATTTCTTGGATTGGTGTTTGTGGATTTTTTTCTTCATCTGTAACCAAACTGCTATATTTTATTCACAGCACTGTAACACTCTTTCAGTCCAGCTGGATCACGCTGGATTCAAAGGAAAAGCCTACAAGTTATATAGATGAGAAGTACTACATAAAAGCTATAAGTACACTAATAAATTAAACAATGCCCCAGTCCCTAGGCTCTGGTGTGTAGTCAGATGTGGATAAATTGTTAGATTGGTCTGCTGCATGCTTTTTGCTCATGCCACCCAGCATAAAATCCCATGTCCTAAAGGAGTTTCAGCAGTGGTGTGAGATCAGAATGTTGCAGGGAGATGAAGAGATCTCTGCCATTTCCAGCAGGCACTTTTCATGCTCACATCCATGTGAACAGGCATGTTTTGGAGGCTGACAGATTTACTAACAAAAGTTGTTCAGATGGTTTCACAGCCTGGCACTATTGCAGGGCGTGTTTCCACATAGATGTAGATACAATATCTACCCCATGCAGGAATTTTAACAGCAGAAGAGCTTTTACAGCCATCTCACCATGTTGTATCAAGGCCAACTAAACGTCTGGCTATATTTTGTTACGCTTTTATTAAGAAATTATAGGTAAGATTTAATTCACCCATAATAGCTACAGATTAATGAAGGTGTCTACATATGTGCTAAGCCTCTGAGCTGCCACATACTCAAAGATTTATTAAATATAGTCAGTGGACTCTGTATGGTGAGCTGAGGCTCCACTGATGACATCTTCAATGACTGTCATGGGAACTTAGACATCTTTGTCTGTAGGTACATATATTTGACAGTTTAATGCTGAACTGAGTTCTGTCCAACACATTTGTGCTTTCCAGAATTACCTAAGGTCATTCTAAGCCTAAGGACATGAGAAAACCAGAGTAATTGTCTTGATTTCAAAATTGTAAGTGAAGCTAAAGAACCGAATGATAAATGAAGAAACTATGGTTCTAATTTGTACATGAACTCTTATTCTTTCTCTGTTTCAGCATCTTGGCTAACTTTAAGGCCTGGCATCTTGGGGTGCATAGGTCAGCTGAGCTGTGTCTCTCATTTAACACTGAGACCGGCACATATTCCACATCCTATTGATGTCCAGGAAAAAGAGCTTGGGGAAGGCAGGTCCTCCTAGCATGCAGATAGATGGAGCATCCACAGGGAGCTGGGAAGCACCCAAAATACTCTATGTTTAACATTCTCCTCTCTCCCTTTTGCTGAGGATGGAAACTCTGGTTTCTTTTTTTCAGCCCTTTCATCTCAAATTCCTTCCTGGTCACTAGGAAGGTAGCTTGAGTGACACAGAGCTCATTCACCGGCAGTGGCCAAGAAGAACTTGGAGTTCTTCCCTTTCATCTTCTCTGTTTCCACTTTCCTCCTTTCCATCCTATCCACATCTTCTGAAGACTTCTCATGTGGGAAAATTTTACTTCCGATGCATCATTTTATTTAATACATGAAAATTGCATCATGGTTTTTGTAAACAGTCCTAAAATGGGGAAAAGTTAGATTAGTTGACTGTGTTTTAACTCCTATCATTAGGAACTATTCCTGTTGAAGATACCAAAATTAGAGTTATTAATAGCATACAAGTGTTGTTTTTAAAATATCAACATGTAATTTTTTCCATAATAAATATTATTTTAAATTAAATGTGTGAGAAATAGCTACTTGTACTATTAAACTGCTAAAATGACCTTAGCCAGTATTTCTTTGATAACTATCACCAGAAACATTCAAAAGATTTATGTATGAGAAGCATGTATTTCATCAGTAAAACCAGCTAACTTCATATTTTTAATGAAGGCCCAACTTACATCCACTGATTTTCATTTCCCTTGAATTGCTAGTTAATTTATTGCTCAAATAATTTTGTAATTTCTAGAATGATATTATTACAAGTGTCTGACTGCAACTGGGCATCCTGACCTATTTATAATGCTTTTTAAATATATTGTAATGTGTAATCTCTATAGGCTATGTAGCAATAAAAATGACAAAAAGAATAAAACATCCTTAGTGCACACTCTTCCAGTTATTCTACCAGTAAATGGTCTAGAGGGTTAGCATATTCATAAATATATGTATTTTCTGCAATTTAGTGACAGGAGTGCACAATTAGCATATTGACAGTTTCCCTCATGATATATTTGCCTTCAGCAATTTATGCTTTCTATAATGAGAAATCTGGCCATTTTATTACATTTGGCACAAAGCACTTAGATAATAGTCAGTGCCTGGAGAACAACATAAGATAAATTACCATTAATGGTGTAGCTTTTCCCCACTACACTTATAAGAACTCAGCTGTGGTACAGCTGTTCCCAACTATTGCTAAAGAAATGGAGCAGTTTTCTCTCTCTCCTCTCAACCTTCATTTATGAGATTTTCGTTTTTACTTTTCAGTAAAAAGAAGTGTTGACTTGTGAAAACCATTAACATGGAGGTAAAGGCAATCTGTACTACTTCACATACTGTTCAAAAGTGCATCCTCCAATTCTTTCTTTTGGTTTTCCTTCTTGCCTTTTTTTTCTCTAATAGAAATATAAGACTGAAAGCTTCTAAGATACAAAGGGTCTCAGAAACTTTCTGTGTGATAGTCTCCTTTGCTGCAGCCATTCATTACTATCTGCTACACCTCTGTGCACAACTGTATGTACACTTGTATGACTCTCGTGAAGTTCACATTTGCTCATGATTGAATATGTTCTGAAAAGAAATAAGGTTCAAATTCTTGTTCTGGCACTAGCTTAGATGTGACAGATGTGATGTACCAGAATTTGAGCAATCCTTTTGACAAATAATTCCCATTTCAAACTTACAGAACTCGCTTTCAGGGCTAGATGCCTACAAAGGGATCTAGATTATCAAATCTACTCTGACTACATACAAATATAGTATAAATGCCACCTATCTAGCTAAGCCAGGGTCTAACCGTATTTCTACCTAATTAAGAGTCCAAAGGTTTAGATCTCAGATCTGCACTCTGTTACTAACTCTAATTTTCTCTCAGAATCTAACATTTTTCACTAATTTTGTTCATCTGAAACATTGTATTAGGTAGGCAGTACAAAGCACCTAAATTCCGGCAGGAGATGCAAGGTAGAAATTTTTTCACCTATTTAATCTATTCCCTCAAACTCTATTCTTAATTTTCTACACTGAACAGCCCTCTCAAGACATCTATAAAATTTCCTATATTAATACTTAAATGCACTAAATATTACTCATCAATTATCGTTCAGTTAACCAAGAAGTAAACAATGGCTATAATAGTACCTCTCTCTGATATGTACTTCTCCTCATCGGTATATCTCAGATTTTCTGATGGAATAGTTGGTAGTTGGTGTCACTATTCATAATTTATGAATTGGGAAACAATAAAGTATAGTTTTGTTGCTAGAAGTCATGCCATGGGCTACAGTAATAAGTAGATCTCCTGAATCCCTGGTTAATGCACTATTCAGATAAGCTATGAACACAAAAAACCCAATAAAGACAGAAGCAATGAGTCGGCTGGTCTTCATAGACTAATAAACAGTCTCTAATTATTCCTCTGTTCCAACAGACAAATCATACAAAAGGATTTACTCTTGCTCTTTTATGCCAAGTGGAAACCTGAGATTTGGGATGCTTTCCATTGAGATGAAAAAGAACCAGAGGAAAACTCAGCTAATGTAATTTGGTATTCCTTTCACATCCCATCTGAGACACACAGTGTTCAGGCTTTTACTGGGAAAGCAGAGTAAACAGTTGGGCTCGAGGACTGTCTGTGTCTCACTTTTATTTCCACCAGACAATTTGGCTTATTCAATGTCTGAATAGTTATTTATAAGCAGACATGTGTTCACTTGTCCATTCTGCATAGCTTATGTTTGTAAGATATGAAAAGCAATTAATATGGTGATGAGTTTGAGCCAATAAGTTCTGGTGAGGGAGGGTGTATTAGCTTAGGGTCAGTAGCCTGGTAGCCACATCCAAGCAGCTTTCATTTGCCCTGGAGCAGGACAGAGCAAACTTGTATCTATCCAGGAAATAGTGGTTTAGACCCAGAACCAGCAGCTGACTCCCTCAGCTTCTCACAAAGTTTCTAACTATATTGGAGTCAGCAATAGCTCCTCCAAGTTGGTGTTTCCAGATGTTTTGCTGCTGCTGCAAAACACTGAGCACAGGGTACAAATAAACAGGTGTACTGAGTAAGCTACATATAGCTGTAGTTTACAATGCCTGGTCTGTAACCACTACTTACAAAACTGCTTTAAGGGTGGTTTAGGATGTGTATGTGATTTGCAGCGATATTAGATTGGTATAGACATACAAAGTCTCTTTCTGAACACTTATTATCTGGATACAGCATCCAAAGGGCTACTTTAATATGTCACTTCAATTTTTGATGAGGTGGCCATTCTTGGCTGACTACTTCAAGGAGTAACTGTGCTTTGAAGTCATTTTGAGCTTTTGCACACATCTCTGTAAAAACACCCATTACAGCCATTTCCAGGAACATATAAGGACAACACACATAAACTATGTCTTGAAGGCTCAAATCTACCTTTGGGCATAAAAATACAGCTTTTTCTGAAGTTAGTGAATTTCATATCATCTTCACACTAATAAAAGGAAAATTTTCCATACCTTGAGCCTGCTATTATATGCATCTCAAAAGCACCAGCCTAATTATGTGTTATCTACATTCTGTCCGCTCCAAGAAATTATGTTAGAAAAAACTTTCAAGAATTATGTTATTGCACAGAGTTGTCACAGCCAGCCTGTAAAATGTACAGCCTAAATAAGTCTGAAATGGCACAGCTTTCTAAAATGTCTGCAGTAAGGGTAACATATGTACTTGATTACATGTACAAAAGTACCATACAGCTATGACCTGAAACAAGGAAAATACATGTTTGAACAGCTCTCAGTGCTAATGGGAAGGCACTCAAATCCTGCCTTCAGCTGTTTCCTCTGCTTTTCCAAGCAGGCTGCCACTTTACCTGAGTCTGCAGGAGTCCAACAAAGGAAGAGACCTTGACTGACTCTAAGTGTAGCAGATCATCTAGCAGAGAGCATCTCCCACACAAGGCATGGTAGAAGAGCAATGCTGTTCAGTATTTGCCAGTAGAAAATGGGCCATAGAGAATTTGCAGCTATGAGGATCTTCCTTTAAACTGGAAAAAGAAAAATTCCAAAGCAGCTGCTGGACAATGGCATAAGTAAAGTAATATTTCTCACTACTCTCCTCATGACATCTTTTTTTCCCTTTTGACCTCTGATTGTCCCAATGATACATACATCTATTTACACTCTGTTAACAAATTCAACTGACTAAATCCACCAAATTTTGAATATTCAGTAGGAAAGAAAAGTCCTAAAATTTTTTCTGAAAATTAATGAGGTTGTCTAGCTAGCCAGCCTCTTTTTCTTAATAAATAATATTTTTTAAATGAGGCTTGGGTCTTAATCTTCACTGGGGCAAAAATCAAATAAAAAAATTGTCATGAAGAAGTTGACATGTAAACACTTCTATCAGAGATGTAAGCACTGCTGTTGAAGAACAGCCAAAAGAAAAGTGGTCAGCTTTCCTGTGTGGTGCCTATACATTGCTTACCTTGATGCAGGGACTTGACCCTACATCTCTCAATGACAACTAAGTACCCCAACCACAAGGCTAATGTTATTTTTTCTCCAGTTTTAGGTGTTCCATCTTGTTTAAATAATTAAGCATTCAGTGACCCCTGAAGAGTGTGTTTCTCTAATCCAGTGACTAGGACATTTGCTTGGCAAATTGACCGGTTAATCTAAGAAAGTATGCTGCAAAGACATTTATAGTCAATTTATTCCTATCTAAAAAGGAGAGACTTGGGGTTTTTTACTCATCCCTGCATTAATTCTCTCAATGGTCACATATCGCTTGATTCAGTACAGGTTACCATTTTTCACAGTACTGGTATGTGAGCCATTCTCTATGCAGCACATTTGCAAAGTGTAACAAAATGTTTGCATAACGTAAAATGGGCTTAACATATATAATAAAAAATGGATTTAAAGCAATTACTTCTGAAAATGTTGTTATTATTATGTTTGGAAAAGGGCTAAAGAAGAGCGCATATATGTAGATAGATGCAAAACGCACACTTGATACACTTATGTATACTTGCTTGGTGTACAATTATAAAGTCTGAATATAGGGTTTCCATCTCTGATATAGTACCAAGTACTAAAAAACTAATATTGAGGAGTAGGTAAAGTGCTGTAGCAGAGAAACCCATTAGATATGGAGTGCTTCTACACAGTAGAGGGTCATGAGCTTTGTTCTTTGATCCTGCATTAGGCACAACTGTAATTAATTCCATTATGAACTTTATTAAGCAAGAGGAATATCAGAAACACTGTAAGAATCCCATCTCTGCAGTGACACAAGAAGTGTGTCAATAGTTATGCGACTGCCAATCTCTTCCCAGCCAAATCAGTGCGCTGAATGCAAAGCAAGCCTGGCCCTCCCAGCAGCTCGCTCTGCCATCTCCGCTTGAATGTCTCTGCTCAAAGCGCAAAACTGTAAAAAAAAGCATAGTCCATTTATGCCATCCTGATGTCCACGTGTTTCCAATATTTTTATCTGGAAATTCATAAAGAGGATTGGGGCAGGCATGTAAATACTGTTCCATTTTCCTCCACAGGATCTGACAGGTAGCATACATGTGGGGATGGGCTGAAGCCTTCCCACCCAGGCTCCCTCCAGACAGCACGTGGCCACGTCCTAGGGCTCTTTCTCTAGGACAATTGGAATGAGAGAAGACTGTCCTGAGAGATGACAGTTTAGCCACTTACTGTGGCCCATTTTACTTACTAAAATGGATTCAGTGAAAGAGACAGTAAAATTGACAACTGTTGCAGGGCCAGATCGGGTTCAGGGACTAGCGCTACTTGTTGCCACAACCTGTTTTACTGCCTGGCTGTTGTGGCTCACTTTCAATGGCAGCTCCATACCTGTTTGGGAAGAATCACTGCAGTGACTCGATGCTGGTGGCTCTGGAAAGACCTAGGGGCAGCCTGCCCTTCCTCCTGCCCTGCCTCCTGCCCACCAGACCTGCCCAGGGGTGTTGCACTGCTTGTTGCTTTGCTCTGGCTTGGCCTGTCGACCCAGGCAGCCACCCTCACAGGATAGCGGCGTCTGGTCGAGATAGGGTCACTTCTTGGCCCGAAGCCGTTTGCAACAAGCAGTCTCTGGGCTTTAGTTCGGCAGGAGCAAAGACAAGGAGGAAAGAGTTGGAATTTCTGTAGCTTTATTCTAAGTTTATTTTCTTGAAGGGGAGCTCAGAGAAAGACCCCTTAACTCTTTCATGTTTTTA